>PVLA01006477.1:76335-122981 GCA_004027455.1 Hydrochoerus hydrochaeris | reverse complement strand
ATAAGATTTATGAAGGGCTTCAAAATATCTTCTATATTATAATTCTATCTTTAGGGAACTTTTAGGATTTTTAAAAGAAAGGGGCATTTAGAACTAAGGCTCTAGAATTTTAGTAATTTCTGACAGTGAGTTATGCAGCCAAGAATGGAACTGACACCCATTTGAAATGTGAAATAATAGTCCTCATTTGTCATAGTCTTGAGTATTCATATGCATGTATTTGTAACTAAAAGACTTTACAGAAAGGCAATAAATGGTTCACCAGAATCCATCATTATAAAATTATGCATTAAAATAGCTGGCACACATTTGCAGATTTTTAAATTTAAGACGCACAGATAGGTCAGACTTTTCAAAATGTTTATTTAATCAAAATTAGAAACAAAATCACATAAAAATAAAAACCATTCACGACTCGTATAGGTCGCCCTTCTGCTAGTTATCTCATTTAGAGATTTCTTGTTCCTGTATTCAAGCCCTGTCTTCTCTTCTTCTCTGATTGTACTAAATAGGGGACTCTTTCACCCTGTGATTATTAGTAAACCTAGTGGGAAAAACAATACATCTGTACATGGTAGCATAGCAAGTGGTATTGCAGGTCACCAAGACAGATGAAAATTTTGCTGCTTTTTCCTGGGACCGTGAATTCTTTCTATAGATATCTTTTCCCTCTATTCTCTAGATTTTACAATAATTGTCAGCTGTTACTTAACAAAGATAAAAGAACGATCACATCAATTTATTGTTACTTTTTGTATAATTTAAGAGATTTTAATGATTTGCAGAAATTATGCTTTAAGGAACTGACTACTAAAAAATACGCAAGATCATTTCTGGCATCTAGTTTCCAAGAGATTAAATGAAAAGAGAAACCTTGATGGCCTCTTCAGATTGATTCATGGGTAATGGGATAAATTCAACTTTCTACTTTGACTCTAGTAATCTTAGGGGATTTGGATGAAGGATTAGAAAAATATTTCTTTGCAAATTTGCTTTAAGAATGAGGCAGCTCAGGATCTCTGAATCCTCAAAGAGTAAAACTATAAAAGAGAAATCCCTGTAGAAACAGCAAAATAGAACACTTAAAAAGGAGCTACATTTACAAAGTGCAAACCTTCATTCTGTGATGTGTTTTTCCTCTTTCCTTGCATGACAGAATGAGTAGGAATAAGAGTGTGTGTGTGTGTGTGTGTGTCCCCATGTGTGTGTGTATTCATGGAAAGGCAGGCCAGCAAAGGAGACCAAGATATGTCTATCTATCTACATCTTTATATTTATTTATAAATATATATATTTATAAATTTATGAGTGTACATTTATATGTTTAATGTGCATATATAAATTACATATATAAATTTTATGAAGAATGTATATATATATATAATTTTATAAAGTATATATATATATATCAGAGTAGAGTATATACTTATGGATTTAAGATCATTTTCTCATCATCCACTTACTCTAATTTCTTTAAGAAAGTAAAAAATTCCCAATCTAAAGAAAATGTAGTAAAAGAAAAATAGTGAAGTTATTTTTATTTTTATTTCGATATTTACTACCTTTGCAATTTTTAAGCTACTGAAGTATAGAAACATAGTTACTGTTTTGTCTAATATTCTTTATGAATATGTATTTCACAATGTTTGAAACTCTTTTTCATGAGATGCCTGGAGTTTAACACAGCAGGATTCAATTTTTATTATTATATTTTATTACTAGAATTTATGAAAATTTCTGTTATCCCACCTCTTAGGTATGATTGCTTTAACTTTGAACAAACTATCAAATTTATTTTGTTTGTTGATTTCTACTGTTGGAATCATATCGTTGCAGGCAACTAAGTTAAATAAAAATATTATCGGCACTCAGGCTAGGGCTAGGTCCTGGAAGGAACCAGTGCGGGAGGCTAGATTCCTGTCCAGTCTGGGGGAGGCAAATACCTCCTGCTGTGGGCCAGACCTCAAGACAAAAGTTCAAGCAAATACACCCACATCTTAAAGACAGATATTCTAAAATAGTTCTCTGTCACCCTGAGGAAGCCAGGAGTCACCATTCCCCCAACCCTTACAGGAAGTCACTGCTCTGTAAGCATGCCCGCTTGCTATGTGACCTGCTTTCCCCTTTGTCCCTATTTAGTCGATTTTACCTAAGCAGTTAATCTTACTGGTTGACCTTATGCCCTCTTTGTGGTTCTCATGCTTTCCACCACCTTAGACCTACCTTACTTGGTGGTTTTCCTCTATAAAAATCCTTAGAAAACGCAGTCCTTGACAACCCACTCGGGACCCTCTCTGTCTATCGCTCAGACAGGAGATTTTTTTCTCTCAATAAATATACTCTGCTCTTAAACTCCATTGTTTCTAAAATTCATTCTTTGATATTGGAGAACATGAACTCATACCGGACACAGAGTAGGTTGGGGAGTTTCATTCCCCTATGTCGATATTAACCAGTCAAATGCAAAATATATCTAGTAAACAGATGTTCCAGTCAGGATCATGCTTTCTTTTTAACCATAATTATTCTTTCCACGCTTTGTATCATTTTTAACCCAAGTCTTAAAGATAGGTCTAAAGCTGGTCTAAAATCTTTCATTCCTTGGGCTTATATTTAAGATGTCAATTAAGAATGTTCTCTCACTTTAAGTAGTGAGAGTATTTGTGCATCAAATATCAAGTGCTTCTTTTCCAACATTGCACCAAATGGACAAAAGCTGAATTATTTCCTCTAAAATCAGGAACAAGGAAAAAGTGTCCACTTTTACTACATCTATAAAACATGGCATAATACTAGAAATTTCAGACAAAACAAATTAAAACAAAAAGACATATGAATGGGAGAAGAAAAAGTTAAATTACTACTCTTCACAGATGATTTGATTCTAAATATAAAAAACCTAAATTAAATCAAAATATTATTAGATTGATAAATGAATTCAGTAAAAGTAGGACAAAAAATTCTCCATAAAAAAGCAGTAACTCTTTTACATACCAATAATGAATTTGCTGAGAAAAAATTTATGAAAGCAATCAAATTCACAATAGCTACAATAAACAAACAGAAAACCCATGAATACATTTAATTAAGAAAGCAAAACACTTTTATAATGAATATTATAACACACCAATGAAAGAAACAGCAGAATACACACGCACATGTGTGTGTACATGTGCACACACACACACACATTCACAAACATCCCAATGAAGACTTCTAGTATTGAAGAATTAAAAATATTAATACAATGACCATGCTATAAAAAACATTGTAAAGGTTTAATGGAATTGCCATAAAACACTGATATTTTTCATAGAACTAAAAAAGAAATTCTCAATTCCATATAAAAACTAAGGTAATCTTGAGAACAGTTAAGACAGTCTCAAGCAAATGATCAAACCTAGAAGCTTCACCATAGGTTCACTGATTATGTGATACTGAAGAGTGATAGTAAATAAAACAGTGTGGTATTGGCATTAAAAACAGATATATAGGACAATGTTATACAATAAAGAATCCACATATAAATCCATGAATCTATAGCTGATGCTTAATAAAGACATCAAAACATACACATTGGTGAAAGGCCTGTTTTATAAATGGTGCTGGGAAAACTGGAGATTCACACCCAAAGACTGAAACTGAACCACTATTTCTCTCACCCTTATAAAATCAACTCAAAATGAATTGAGGCCCTAAATGCAAGATCCAAAAATCTGAAATTACTGTGAAAAAGCATTGGGGGGAGAATTCAAGATGTTACTACATACAATGAAATCCTGGCTAAGACTTCAAAACACACAGGAAGCAAACACCAAAACTGACAAATTGTATTATGTCAAACTAAAAACTTTTGCACAGCAAAAGAAATAATCAAAGGACTGAAGAAACAATCTAACAATGAGTGAAAATATTTGACAATATCCATTAAACAAAAGGCTAATATTCAGAAAAAAAAGATTACAAAAATGCATCAAAAAATTTTTAAAAATCCTATTAAAATGGGGAAATGATCTAACTAGGTACTTATTCAAAGAAGATTATCAATGGCCAAGAAATATAAAAAATAGTATCATTCTTCATTAGGGAAATACAAATCAAAATCAACTCAGCTGAAATGCCTATTATTAAAAGGAAGAAAAAATAATACAGAAAAGCTAGAGAGCATGCAGAGAAAAAGGAATCATCAGATACTTGTGTGGAAATATAAATTAATACAGCCAATATGGAGAACATTGTGAAGGTTCTTCACAAACTAAAAATAGATCTACTTTATGATCTGGCTATCCCACTTCTAGATATCTATCTAAAGGAAAACAAATAGACATAACAAAGAACTATCTTATCCTGCATCTATTTATTTATTTTTTTTTGTAGGTGCTTAAAACTGAGCTAGATCCTCAGCCCTCATCCCACATTTCTTGTGGTACTCTTCAAAATAGCTAAATTGTGTCAACCTGCTTGCCTATTTTAATGGATTAAAAAATTTGGTATACATACACAATGAAGTAATTTTCAGGCCTAAAGCAGAAAGTAATCATGCCACTTCTAGTAAAAGGGATGAACTTATAATGCAGTTTAAGTGAAATAAGCCAGACACAGAAAGATTAAGTATCATCTATTCTCTCTCATTTGTGAAAGGAAGAAAAAATTGATCTGAGTATAAAATACTGAATACTAGTTACAAGTTGTAGTTGGTAGAATATGGGAAAAAATGGAGGTTGAGTTTAATCAGTACATATTGTATCAATGTATGAAAGATCACACTGAACTTCATTAATACATGCAATTAATATGTGTTAATGGAAAAGAATATGGTATTCTGAAACAGAATAGAAAATAAGTCAAATATAAGAATATAACCACATTTATGGGTGAGAACAATGAAAATTTATATACCTGTATATCATTCACATAGAGTTGGAATATGAGGACCCTCCTCTGTGGGTTAGCTAGAGTACATTTCCACATTTCTGAGTGCTGTGAATCATCTTCTCCAACTCTATTATTTCTTACACTCAAAATACAATGGTTTCTACAGGAAAGAGTGGGTGAGAGGGGACATGTGTGTGTGTGTGTGTGTAGAATGGGGTCCTTGTTCTGGGTCAATAAACATTTAATTATGTCACATGTTGCTTGACAAAAGACTTTATAAAGTACCATTTCTTGCCAACGACTATTATTGCACATTGGGGGAAGCTTTTTCTGTGGGAATCGAGGCACACTGTCCTCAGTTGGGAGTTGGGGTTAGTAGCATACTGTATCTTGGTTAGTTTCTCTATCGACCACAACCATTGCAACTCATATTAGCCACAGTGACTACAAATAGTATTTTCTTGGCTGAAGATTTCAAAATATTACTGAATTTCATAACATAATTTACCCTAAAACATAAAATTTAGTTTGCTTTCTTCCCAGATGGAATTTCTAATATTAACCATATCTTATACTTACTATAAACATCATTTATCTGTAGTAAAAATTTCAGAGAACTTTTACAGAAGAAAATAATATTGAAGTACATAGGAAAGTTCCTATAACTTAATTGAAACAAAGGTCAAAACTAATGGGTTAGAAGTTATGGTTATGTAATTAAGAAAAGATATTTAAAACAGAAACCTGGGTTTTTACATTTTTCATAAAATTGACCAAGTCCTGTCCAATTGACTACCCTGAGAGATTTCAAATAGGTAAAGAGTTCAACAGGTCATTATTTCATAAAATGAGAATACTATTTTTGTCTCCAAACAAGCTCTAAGGTCTATTTTTTTTTCCTGGCTTTTTAAATTCTCTATCAATCTGTCCCAACTATTTCATTAATTTTAATTGCTATAGCTGTGATGCATTGCCTCCTCATTCTTGTCATTCATTTTTAATCTTCAACATGGTTTTTGCAAATATACAAGTTTTCTTCTTCCATATAAGTTTAGGAATTAGGTCCTCAAGTATTAAAAAAAGTATACTCTTTCAAATTTTTTTTTCTGTTGCAAATTTGGTACTTTTTGTATGAAATATATTCATTAACGTGTCAAAATACTTTTGTCTATATATTGATCTGGCTCATCATGAGGTAAAATCCAATCCTTTATTAGTACTTCATGTCTTCTAACAATATTCCAGTATCTTCATACAGAGGTTATACAACTTCATTATGTATATTTCTCAGTCCCTCATTTTAAGATTCTGTTTTCAGTTCAATGTTGCTAATGAAGAATATTGTAAATACATACTGTATATAAATCTAATGCCTATACTTTTTTCCTGTGTTTTATATATGGACAATCATGTAATGTATAGGAGATAAAAGTTTTATTGTTTTCATCTTTTTAATTCTAACAGTATGTGGTTATTTTGTCTTTTCTTTTTGGCTAAAATCAGTCATAATTTTTGAACAGAAATATCAATACTTTTTATCTCTCATTAGTAAGATGTTTTCTTTAGATTTTCATATAAATTTATTTTATTAAATGTTTTCCTTTCTTTTGTGTTTTTAGTTTAACTCATCTTTTAAAGCTTATGAATACATGCTAACTGTTTTGCATTTATTTAGAACATTTTATAGTATTTTTCTGTTAAACAGTTAAATTAGTTATTAACACTGAGCAATGTTCTAAGACTAACCCATCAAATTATATACTCCTTTAATGAGTGGGAGACTAAATAGATTTATAATTTGTTGAGGAAAAAATATACATGTTAAAATTCCTAGATAATCACTAAAATAAAAAATAAGTGTGACTTTCAAAATAAGTTGTACATTTTCTTTGATATTTTAAATTAATATTTTGCATATATGCTCATAAGAGATTTTAAGTTAGTATTCTACATATATGGTCATAAGAGAGGTTAGCTGATACATTATGTTACCAGGGATGTCCAAGTTTACTAACGAACTTAACTAAGTTTGAAGAATGATTTGGAAAGTTCACCTTTATATATAAAGGTGGAGTAATTAGTGGAGTAATTTTCTTCTTGAAGTGAAAGTTTCCTGGTTTGAGTCTGTGGAACCTCTTGCATACCTTATAGCTTGTTCTATCCCTGAATTCCTCTCTCCTTGCCTTTGTAAGTAGTACTTGACTATGGGTTCAAGTTATTTAAGGATTTTGATTATTCTTTTTCTTGAAATTACTTTTAACACACTTTGTACATTTGGGAATTTCATTTTGTCTAATAATTCGAGTATGTTTGCCAAAAGTAGCTTATAATATTATTTATATTTCCATGTTTAATGTCAACTACATTTCTAGTTATCCACTTTTATGGAGATATATCCGTATGTCTATATCTGTACACAGTACACAGCATATTTAAGTGTAGGGTGTTTCCTTTCTTTATTCTAATCTAGTTATTATCTTTCAGCATTATTAATTGTAGGTATTATGCTTTTCCTAATTGTAAGAGCTTATTAGTATTCAGTCTTTTCATTTTATAAATACATGTTTTGCATGTATAAGACCATGTATTTGCTTTAACTGGTATTTCTAGTATACATTTTTCAGTACAAAATAACTGAAAAATAATAAATGAGATAATTTAATTATAATTTATTTTATATGCCATACAATTTTTAGAAGTTACTATATTTTCATTTCTAGATATATCAAGAGATAGTTTGGTTGTTCTTCTGAAATTAAGTTCTAATTTTATTTTTCACAGAGAAGGTCATTTATATGACATCAGACAGATTAACAGGCTTATTCTCAAGGGTTAGTGTGTCTTCCTAAAACTGATTTTTAGTCATTTTGATCCCTAATTTATATCAGGGCTGACACATTCTCATGTGTATCTAAAGTAAAATGTCCCCCCAAATGGTTATATGACAATCTGACAAGGTATCATTTTTATAAACTCTTGTATGAAATATAGACTTTGAAGACTTGTAAAAATTCACTTTACAGCATTTTAAAATATTGTGTATGGGAGGGGTGATGGGAAGGGGAAAGAAAGCACTGAAATGTGCTATGTACCTGTAACGATTCCCTAATGAATGTAATCACTATGGACTGCACACATGTACCCACAAAAGCTTTTTTTAAAAGTGTATTATGCATAAATTAAAATGAAATTATATTGGATATATTGCATTAAATAATTATAAATAAATTACAACATATTAATAAATGTAAATAGAATATTCAACTTAAAATTTTGTCTTTTAAAAAATGTAGCTATTAGAAATTTTACATTACATATATGACCTACAATGTTTACAGGACAGCACTGACTTAGGAAAAATCAAATCGTGTTGTCTTCTAGCAGCCATGATTATAAGGATATAGCTGGAAGAATCTGCAGAGAACAAAGAGCATTTTAAACTAAATGATAGACTTGCCTGGCAGATCAGGTCGGTGCTAGAAGTCCTCTTTGGTATAAGAAATCTCCAGGGCATTAGACCTAGATTACCTACTCAGTGATGGTTCATAGCAAAAGTGTTTCCCATTCCAAATAATAATATATCATATAGAAAGGTCTGCATAGTTAAAGCTGATAGAGAAGAGACAGGTTCTGTTGTTTGCTACCAACTATTCTGAATACAGCTCTGTTCTACATTACATACCATAGTGATTGTACAGTGGAGAAAAAAATAAAAAGTTGGTCCTATCTTTCTCAGAGTTTATCATTGGTAGGTTTCTTGAAGTTTTTTAAATGTCTGAATTTAATCAGCAAAATTTTTGTACTTACTGTTTTAATGCTATATGTAAGTTTACTTGCTCAGATACATGGGATACAATGAAAATTGTAATTTAATGGTGGCATATATAATCTAGAGTCACAATAGCAAGAACGTATCAATAGAACAATAAGGACTTACTGATAAATCCAGAGTGTGTTTGGAGAACACACTGGATGTAGATGTAGGAGAGGAAATTTGTACTTTCCTCTTTGTTACTTTCCATAAAAAAGAAATAAAGGGAATCAAACCAAACCAAGCCAAACCAAACAAAACAAAACAAGAAGTAAAGGGGTGGAAAAACTCCCAGAGTATAAAAATAAAGAATAGGAGAAGCTCTTTATTCCAAAGTATGAAAAATAGGGTAAGCTTTTGTCCTAAGTATGTCTTTACAGAAATTAGAAAGAGAGAGAGTGGTGATCCGATTATCAGGCGATTTGGTTTGAATGGTGGTGGCAGTGATTGATTTGTAATGTTTTCAGCTGCATACCATATTTATATGATCACTTCTAAAATTGGAACTTATAGTTTTTAATAAGTTTTCTAATATTCAATTTTGGTGGTTATTGGCCTCTACCATCTCTCATTAATTATAAAATAAAGCAAACTATCATTTATTGGAAGAAGTTATATTTTATACATTTTAGTAGTCATTACCACATTAAATAATCTAGAATATTTCAATTGGGCAAAAACCTTTGAGTTTTTAAAAAGCATTATGCGTAATTTAAAGTACTTAATTAATTACAGATGCTAAAACATAATCAGTTTCAGTCAGCCGACAGTTGAAATGGAAGTGTTTTCAAGTACTATTCACTTGGTGTAAATGGTGATAAGCATTTCGAAATGAAAGCAGCTGTCTTGTTCTCCAAACACTTGGCTCCATTTGATTGAACTGAAAATACATGGAACCAAATTTCCAATTCAAATAGAAGAATGGGATAGGGCTGCTTTCATAGCAACCTTAATAAATTGTCATATGGATTGGGTTGATATTCAGGAGATAGAAATTGGAAAAAATGCAAAGAAGTGCTTCATTCATCACTCGTCTAGCGAGACAGAAATCAATATAAAGTTGTGCTGCTGTCTCAAATGTTAAACTGATTCATGAAGGGAATTTTACAATTAGGAAAGATAAAGTGTATGGATTTAATATGAAGACATTTGTTCTTCTGTCATAAATGACTAGTGGGACTGGATCTTAGATTTTAGTACTTGGATATTTTTTTCACTAATGTTTTATAGACAGGAATTCATAAGGGTGAGTCATTTGTTTCCACGACAAATAGCATGTTGTAGTGCCTAGGTCATCATATTAACAAAAATATTGAATAAACTAATATTTGAATGGTTAAGTACTTTGTGATCTGGTCTTCTGTATTTTTTATCCTTCTTTGTTACTGTAGTTAAAAAGTAACATACTATATCATACATACTTTACATTGATATTTGATACTTGTTTCTGTATATATAATATATTCACATGTATGTATATGGACAAATATGATATTTATATTAATAAAGGCTAATGGAAGCAATCAGAAGTTTCTTTTAATTGGGACTAACCTCATGTTAATAGCAATAAAGTTAATATAACTTTTTCTCCTGGAATAACAAACTAATCATATGTCATGGGGACTGTACCAGAATCATAAATTTTCGATTTTAAATAATAAGTCAAGTTGTTGACATTTTACCTCAGTCAATACTCATTTCAAAGATGAATGAATACTCCTTTAATTGATTAATTTATTGCTTAATAGAAGTGAGCCACAACAAAAACGAAATATCAAATTTGTTATATTTGGTAATTGTCCTTACATTCCAATCAAGATTTCTACTCTTATTAGATTCTGATTTTTAAATTCTACTGTAGAAAACATATTTGTTCCATATGCTTTGAACGATTCCACGCATTTGAGAGGCTGCATTGCTTAGCCAAACATTTAGACCCATTCGAATGTACTTTAGAACCTTTCAAGTTATATTTTTTGCAAGAAAGCAATTCCCTCTAGTAGTATGATAGAAATAATAATTTTAGTGTTAAGCTTTTAAATTGTCATATTTTATGTTTTAAAGGGACAAGCATATTTTGAGATTCCTATTTTAATGATATTCTTGACTATAGTTTTACTTTTAAAATCCCATTTTGTATAAATGATAACAATGTTACAATTACCAGAAATTCTATTCATAAAACATAAGACTGATTACATGTTTTTAGAGCAAATATTTGTGTGCCTATCTGATATACTGACAGATATAAGATGCTGATGTGTGCCTAGGTTTTAATTTAAATTTCTCATCCTATTTCATTACTTTAATTATAAAGGCACATCTCATTTTCAAGTCAATCTACCCTTATCTAAACTCCAGTCACTTTCACTCTCATACTCTCAAGGTAACCAATGTCAGTAGCTCAGTGTGTAGGCTTCTGTGGGGTTCCACACACTTTTAGAGAGAAAAATGTTATACTTCACGCTAGTTAAAATAATGATTCATTTATTATGTAATTCATGCTAATTAAAATAATGATTCATTATAACAAAATGATAATAAAGTTGAGTGATACTTGCTGTGACCAATTCTCACTGTAAAGTAGGTGCTAATAATCATTTTACACACTCAGAAAACAACTCAATATTAATCTATTAGAGTTTTACAATGCAAGTTCAAATGCTCACAATTAGCTAAAATCAGCTACAACAGTTCAAAACTTATATTTCATATAACAGTCAACTATTTAACAAACCATATGATATGGGTAGTTATTCAATGCAAATGTCAGGAAGACACTTATCAGTACAAAGACGTAACTATACACAACTTCTACAGGCATTGTACTGCTACATCCTCCCCTAGTGAGAACAGCTTCTCTGGAAGAGTTTGACAAAAAAACTTTGAATAATAGAGATATTTGTGAGCCGCAGAAATTTTACTTAAATATAATTTGATTGGCTCATAAGTTCAAACTAATGCTACCTACATGTCAAATGTGATCCATGGATTAACTAATGTCATCAGAATTTAAAAATCAATTAAACAATCTCCCTATGCACAAATCTTGCCTATCTCTGGTTGAATTTATGTTCAGATAGGCTCTCACAAAATGCTGGGATTCGTGTCACTTTGATTTCACTATAAATATTCCTCACTTCATAGGTTTTAAATAAAAAATTCCCCAAATGTTTATTTTTCCCAAGAATTGTGCAGATGCTTGTTTAAAATGCCAGTTCAAAGGTTGCATGATTTTTGGTGAGATCTTGAAATTTCAATTTTCAGTACACATTCCAGTTCTGAAGAAGAGATTCTAAGATCATCTTGCTCTTGCAATAGGTATTGGTCTATAGCAATGATGGAGACCCTCTGGCATGTTTTGGACACTGGGCTGTTTGTATCAATGCAAGCTCTAAAGGCTCGCCATCCCTAGCTATATGTATATTTTTACTTTCATAGTGGTAGTTATATACTTTTTAAACATCATTTTAAAACATGTTTTAAATTTTTTGTTTTAATTTTGGTTCTGGGGATCAAACTCACAACCTTGTGCTTGCCTGGTAGGCACTTGTACAGCTGAGCTAAATCTCTGACCCATTTTTTTTTATGATTTTAAAGAGAATAAAACCAAGCAAAATAAAACAGAACAAAGTCAATCAAAACAAACCAGTGTAAGTAACACAGGACTTCAAAACAATAGGAAATCAATGATGGTTACCATAATGCCTCTTGTTGCCTTCAAAATAGCTGCAGATACCTTCAGACATAGTACAGATCAAACAGAACAGAACATAATAGAACTAATAAAAACAAAACAATGAATGCAATATAGGGCTGCAAAACAAGATAATAGTAAATCCAAAATGGCTACTGTTTTGTTTCTTTGAAATAGCTGCCCATGCCATTGGATACAATAAAATCAAACAAAATAAAACAGAACAAAACCCAACCCAACAAAGCAATGAAAATGATACAGGACTTCAAAACAAGACAATAGGGAATCAACAATGACTACCACCCTCAGGAAATCCCCCACAGATGTTACACTGCATGTTGCCATCCTCTGAATAGATGACCAGACCATTGGCTTTAGACCTGCAAAGTCAGTGGAACGCTAAACACTACAAGCATTAAATTGTATTTCACTTTAATAGCCATCATCGCAGCTTATGTTTCTCTGGATCAGCTGGTGGCTTGTGGTGGTGTGGGGGTGGCTCTTCTTGTTTCCCAGTCCGAGCACTGGAAGAGGATGGCATCCTGCTCTCCCCCCAGGATTCTGTGCATGTACTTCTTGCTGATTTCTTGTTCTTTTCTCTCACTGTCTGCAGATGATGCTGACTCACTGGAAAAAGGATGGCATCTGGCTGTCCCCTCAGCAGCCCGTGCTGGCACTGATTCACATGGAAGGCTTGCTTCTTGGTGACTTCTTGTTCTCTTTCCCTATATTCCCCAATATCTTTTATTCAAGTAAGTGAAATCTCATATAAAACATCAGTACATTAGTGGAGAAAAACAGGATTGGGGCATACCTCATAGGAATAAAGCTTGCCTAGTAAGTGTGAGGCCCTGAGTCCTGTGCTCATCGAGAGAGAGGGAGACCTGGACAGAGGGACCTACTTACACTATTAGAAGGCCATTTAAGAATATTGGAACTTAAATTGAGATTCAGAATTTAAGAGACATATTTAAATTCAGTCTTTCATCTTTGATGTGAAAATAATGGCATATGATTGTCTCAATATTGCAGTTAGCTAGTTATCAGAGCAAAATCCCCTAGTTCAAGTTAACACATAAGTATAGTTCCTTATGATGCATTAAATGCTATACTACCATCCATATATATATATATATATATATATATATATATATATATATATAATGTGTAAATACATATATGCATACATACTTATGTTCATGTGTAAATATATATGTGTGAATATATATATATATATATATATATTCCTATATGCTTCTTTATTGAATCTTGAGAAAATACAGTAATACCTTGATTCATGAATGTTTCTCCTTGCAAATAAAAGTGTTCTACAGAATTCTGCTTCTCTTCCAAAACTTTTCATTAAGTGACAAAGTGATCATACCACCATGATCACTTTTTCCATACAAAGACAAATAGAGTCATCTTCCTCAAAGTTGTATGATAAGTTAAGTTCATAAACTGAATGCTACAGCTTGTGTTTAGATGTCTCTACAAATCTCATGTGGTCATAAGTGGGACTTTTTCCAGAAGAGGCCAGGTCTAGAGTCAGTGACACTGGAATTGATTCATAGTGCAATGCTAGGATCAAGGACTCTAGGTTTAAGGATCTGGGTGTCACCACCCTAAGTAGCCTGGATAAGATACGAGAGATAGAAAGAACTGTGATTGTGCTTTGCTTATTCTTGCTGTCTGCTTGCCATGGACTATTTCTCTTATTTGATGCACCTCTGTCGTAGCACACTGCCTGGAGCCAGTCAATTTTGAACTGTGAGCTAAATAAACATCTCCCCCTTTACCATTGGATGTGGGTTATTTTTTTTCAGCAAGGAGAGAAAAGTAACTAACACACTAAGATGCCACCATAAGTGATTTTCAAGAAAAAATTTTACTTAGCCCATTTTTAAAAAATTCTGATTATATGGAATGGGTCACTTGAGATACGAGGCTGTTGGTGTTAGGAACACTGACAACATACAAGGGAAGAAATAAGGACGATAATGGGAAATTATAATAAATGTTCTGCAGAAAATGAATGATGTGATATGTACAGAAGATAAATGGAGGTGGAGGTTATTTAAATCCATCTGATATCAGTTGGCACATTGATCTCAACTTTACAAGAAGTTTACTGATATCAAGGATCAACACACATTGATGCTTGTGTTCCTTATTGCTAGCATGTTGCTTCTGAATGATTTTCATTTTTTCACAAACATAACAATCAGTATGCTGATAAAAAATTGGTATTTAATATGGATAAAATAATTATAGCTAATACTTATTAATGACATTTGTTTCTAAAGCATGTGAAGGTGAAATTATGAAAAAAAAAAGATTTACATGCAGACTTCTTGCAAATGGGCCTAAGAATGTGGGACACATAAAGATATAATATTTAAGCCTAACAGCCTCTGACTATGAAATTTTCATTTTTTTCTATGCAAAATTATTTTTAGTAAGATATTAGGGACTACCACTATTTTTTGTTTTCATGTAAATTAGACTGTATCTATCATACATGTAAATAATAATTTATTAATATATAGTCTACAATGAGATTAATAGCTATTATATGAAGATACTCATCACTCTCAAAGTTAGGATAGGTGCTGAGGATTTAGCTCAGTGGCATAAGTGCCCGTGTGGCAAGTGTGAAGTCATGAGTTTGATCCCTGGTACGTAAAAACAAACTAACAAAAAAACCCCCCAAAGGATAATTTTTCTAAACAACTGGGATACTTTAAGTGTAAACAAACAAATCATTACTTAACCAGAGTCAATAAATTGAGTGTAACCCAGATATCAAAGGACATATACACAGTTACCCCACTCAGAAATCAATAGCAAGATGAGGTTATTAAGCTTTGCTCATTTTCACTCATTATTTTTTTCTGTTCATCTAGATAATTTGATGCAGATATTATGACCTTTATTTTGAGGAGAGCAATGGCAAAACCAGATACATGTCCCAATGTTATTAGGGAGGGGAATGATACCCAAAAAACTGTATGTGACAATGATTGTTAGTGGAAGTTAAAGAAATTACATCTATATCTATATCTATATAAATTTATCAAATAATAACAATTAGTCTGTTCAGTTATGTAATATATGATGAAGAATGTGATGAAGATTATGAAATTTATGGAGGAAATAGTATTAGAACTGTACATTTTCATTACAAAATTTTTAAATACCATGAGTTATTAAATATTAGAAGTAATAGAACGATGTTACTTTAGACTTAGGTGATTCTCAAATTGTGTTGTGTGTGAGTGTGTGTGTGTGTGTGCATGTGCGTGTGTGTGTGTGCATGTGCGTGTGTGTGTGTGTGTTTTATTGGTGAGTGAAGCCAGAGGCTTCATACTGAGCTACATTCTCAGCACATTTTTTTTCTGTGAGGTGAGGTCTGGCTAAGTCACTGAGTTCCCTAGGCTGGGATCAAACTTGGGATCCTCCTGCTCCAGCCTTCCATGTGCTAGGATTGCAGTCATGAAACACCATACTCATCTTCGAATTGCATTTTATAACCTCTTCCATGATAAACAATTCTCAAAAACCTAGATTAGAGGATTGTTTTGTGTATCTGCTTAAAGATTTCCAGTACTGATAATTACTGCTATAAAAATTTCATAACATGATGGATACATGACATTTATATTTGTATAATATGTACACCATAGTGAAAATATAAAGACCATGATGTTGTTTTAATTATCTTAAAGAATTTGGGATCCTCATAGTATATGTAAATATTCTTCAATTCTGTGACGAGCTCATAATGAATAAATTGCTTTAATAACAACTTGAAGTATCAAGATATTAGTACATAGTTTTCTTCACAGTGATAAAATTTATTCTGTAAATCACTTGAATGGGTATGAAAGAAATTGCTAAGATTTAATCAAGGGCACAGTGGCTTCAGTCAAGTATCAAGGGAAGTTAAAGTACAGCACTTTATTTTAGCTCTGGTTTTTATATTGTGGTTTTTATAATTCAAAAGATGTTATTGTATGAGGGTTTTTTTTCTCCTAAACTAACACCTCAGTATTCAGGCTTAACTGTAGTGTTGGCATTTTGCAATAAATAAGTGGGTTTTTGGTTTGTAGTTTGGTACTTCCATATAAAAGTTTTGCCATCCTTAGCCTGTAAGGTCTTAGATTCCATCATTCTTAACAAAACTAATAAAAGAATTTTAAAAACAACTGATAAATGCCACTTATTATTTATTGAGCCCTTATGGATTTTACATATTATCTTTAATTCTCACAACAAATTTTATCTTGAAAATTAAAAAAAAAAGAGAGAAGTAGAGAGGTTACACAGCTTGATAAAATTCATGAAGCTACTAAATAATACATCAATTCTCAAACTCAAGTCTTACAATAAATTTCCCACCACATCCCCTAAAGCACCCATGCCACATGTTGTTTCATAAATGTTATTAATAACACTTGTCTGTAAAATAAAGCATCAAATAATAATGAGGCAGAATAGCAACTAACCTTTTTTTAAGAGAGTCATCCTGAAAACATTTCAAAAACCAAAACTCTCAAGTGTCTCTTTGTTTAAAGAAAGGTGTTTTCCTGCTGGAAGTAGATCAAGAGGCCATACAGGTTTTACCTAACTATTGTCAAAACAACTTAAGTTTTGATTTTTCTTTTTGATTTATTCAGAATGATTACTCTCAATTCCTATCATAATGAATGTGGCTCTAAAATAAAGGTGGTTCCATCAGAGAATATAAAGACACAGGTTAGTTACATGTGGCTTTTTGGAGTCAGAGCAAATATTTAAACAATGGTTCACAGTCTCTTTTTCTGCATCCTTCTGTCTTCAGAATATACACTTTGCTAATGCCTTCCAGTCACCTACTTAGGGTAAACCACTCTATCCTACTGTTCTTTAGTCCTTACATAAGGAAATGAATAAGTCTCTCTCACAAACATGCATGCACAACACATACTACACACACCCTTCTCACATTTAGAATCATAAAATACTTCTAACATATTTCATCTCCCACTGCAAATCAAAGTATCTCAACCTTTGTGAAAATGTGATAATTGATAAAATCCTCATGTATTTTATGGATTTAATAAATCCATAAATGTGGAAGCATTTCCAAATTATAATAGCTACAAGTTATTTAGGACTTGCTGCTTTAATTTCTAAAAAATCATTTTCAGAGCTGGTGATCAAATCTACTAGGATCTTATACATGGTATTTCAGTGTTTTATTGAAATACACTCAGGCTGAGGCTCTGTTTCTTTAAAAACATTATTTTGTTTAGCTTTCTAATGACTAACAAGTAAACAGAATTCCTATGACAATTTTAAAATTAAAAATGTTAGTGAACTTGTGTTCTCTGTACAACATTCAATTTGGACCAAAACTATTAACCATTACATACATTTTTTCTGAATGGCATAGATTATTTCATTGATAAGAATGATGTTAATTCTTATTATTCTACTGACTGGAACTTTAATTGGATTAATGTCAAATGAAAAATAAAACCAAGATGTCCTTAAAGGTTATGTTCAGAAACACAACTATTATTTGGAAAACACAAGTTTTAAATACCAAGTAAAAACACATTTTCTAATGAAGACTACTCCAGAATTAGATAGACTGACAATAATAAATAGTTACAAAATAAGGGAGATTGACAGGGCATTGAAAAAGACTACAGGCAAGTATGGGAAGATATGAGGGAACTCAAAATCAGAAATATTCTCCCAGGTAAAAGAAGAAATGATAAAAGTAGTGAAAGAAATACTGAATGCATCCAACGAAGACACAGCTAAAAAATTAGAGGAACAAAGCAAAGTGATAGTATCCCTGAATGAACAGTTTAAGAGACAAGCAGAATATATAAAACAGATGCAAAGAGATATACAGGAAATCTAAAACTCTAGTGAAAGTTGCAAAAACCACCTCAACGAAAGTGAAGATAGAATCTCAGACCTTGAAGATAAGATTGCAGCTAGTGAACAGGAAAGGAAAGATCTAACAATAACAAGAAATCAGGAAATAACAATTCAACAGCTACAAGAGGATGCAAAGAAAAACAATATAAGATTAATAGGGATAAAAGAAAAAGAAGGGGACAACACAAATGATATTAAGAGGCTATTTACAGAAGTAATAGCTGAAAACTTCCCAAACATGAGTATGGAAACTGACATAGAGATCAGTGAGGCGTATAGAACTCCAAATAGCCATAACCAAAACAAAACTACACCCAGACATATAATAATCACCATCCCAGAAATCCAACATAAGAACAGAATATTAAAAGCTGTTAGAGAGAAAAGACAGGTCACCTACAAAGGAAAACCTGTCAGAATCACAACAGAATTCTCAACACAAACAATGAAGTCAAGAAGAGCATGGGGTGAAGTTTTTCAGATCCTTAAAGAAAATGACTTCCAACCCAAACTGGATGTACCCTGCAAAACTGTCCTTCAAAATGGATGGAGAAACAAGATATTTCCATGACAAAGAACAGCTGAAGAACTTCATGATCACCAAACCAAACCTAAGAAGAATACTGAAAGACATTCTAGATACACATAGGAAAAAACCACTAAGCAAGATAGACAATTAAACAGAATGGAAAGTTAAGATACAACATCAGAAAGATAACATGTCAATAATAAACCAATATATGACAGTTATAACCATTAATGTAAATGGCTTCAATTCACCAATTAAAAGAAACAGACTGGCAGAATGGATCAAAAAATAACGTCCAACCATATGCTGTCTACAGGAAACCCATCTAACCCAAAAGGAAACTCATAGACTGAAAGTCAAAGGATGGAAAACAATACTCCATGCAACAGGAACTCAAAAAAAAAAAAAAAGCGGGGGTAGCTATTCTGTTTACAGACCATGTGAACTTCAAACCAAGAATGGTCCAAAGAGATAAAGAAGGTAACTACATACTAGTTAGGGGAAAACTGCAAGAGGAAGAGATAACAATCTTAAATATATATGCAACAAATTCCAGAGCACCCAACTACACAAAGCAAGTATCAACAGAAATGAAAAATCAAATAGGCAATAACACAATTATAACAGGAGACCTTAACACACCACTGACACAAAGGGATAGATCAACTAGACAGAAAATCAGCAAAAAAATAACAGAACTGAATCTCACCTATGAACAAATGGATTTGATAGACGTATACAGAGTGTTCCATCCAACAACATCGGAATATACCTTCTTCTCAGCAGTACATGGGACATTCTCTAAAATAGACCATATACTAACACAGAGAACATATTTAAGTAAATGCAAAAGAACTGAAATTATCCCATGCATGTTATCGGATCATAGTGCCATGAAACTGGGAATTAATGATAAAAGTAACTGCAAAAACCCCACAAACACATGGAACTTAAATAATACACTCTTGACCAATCAGTGGGTCACAGAGGAGATTAAAGAAGAAATTAAACAATATCGACAAGCAAATGAAAATACAAATACAACTTACCAGAACCTGTGGGATGCAATGAAAATGGTCCTCAGAGGAAAATTTATTGCACTGAGTTCTCACATTAGGAAAACAGAATGAACACAAATAAGCAACCTGATATTACACCTGAAACATCTAGAAAAAGAAGAGCAAGCCAAGCCCAAAGCCAAAAGAAGGAAGGGAATTATAAAGATCAAAGCAGAAATTAATGCAATAGAGACTAAGAAAACAATAAAAGAATCAATGAATCAAAGAGTTGGTTCCTTGAAAGAATAAATAAAATTGACAAGCCCCTAGCCAACCTAATCAAAAAGGAAAGAAAAGACTCAAATTTATGCAATACAGAATGAAAAACGGCAACTCACTACCGACCCTGTGGCAATACAGAAGATCATCTACAATTGTTTCAAAAACCTCTACTCTCATTGATTTGATAACACAGAAGAAATGGACAGATTCCTAGAAACATACGAACCACCAAAGCTGGATCAAGAAGATGTAAAACTGCTGAATAACCCAATTTCTAGTAATGAAATTGAAAATATAATCAAGTCTCTACCAACAAAGAAGAGTCCAGGCCCAGAGGGATTCACTGTGGAATTCTACAAGAAATACAAAGAAGACTTAATGACGACACTCTTCAAACTCTTCAATGAAATTGAAAGGGAAGCAATTCCCCCTAAGTCATTCCTGGAAGCAAATATTACTCTAGTACCAAAACCTGAGAAAGACCCAACTAAAAAAAGAGAACTACAGGCCAATCTCCCTAATGAACATAGATGCAAAAATTCTCAATAAAATATTGGCAAACAGGATGCAGCAAATCATCAAGAAGATTATACTCTATGACCAAGTGGGATTCATCCCAGGCATGCAGGGATGGTTCAACATATGTAAATCAATAAATGTAATCCACCATATCAATAGAGCCAAAAGCAAGAATCACATGATCATTTCTATAGATGCAGAAAAAGCTTTTGATAAGATCCAACACCCATTCATGATAAGAACCTTACAGAGAATTGGAATAGATGATCTTTACCTCTATATGATAAAGGCCATCTACGACAAACCAACAACCAGTGTCATATTAAATGGCCAAAAACTGAAAGCATTTACCTTGAAATCAGGCACAAGACAAAGATATCCCTTATCACCGCTCCTATTCAAAACAGTACTGGAAATACTAGTGAGAGCAATTAGACAAGAGAAATAAAAGGAGTAAAGATAGGAAAAGAAGAAGTTAAATTATCATCATTTGCAGATGACATGATACTCTATATAGAAGACCCCCAAACCTCCATCGAAAGTCTCCTAGATATAATACATAAATTCAGCAATGTAGCTGGATACAAAGTCAATACTCAAAAATAAATAGCATTCTTATACACTAGCAACAAAATCACTGAGAGAGAAATAAGAGAAGCCACACCCTTCACACTAGCATCCAAAAAAATGAGATACTTAGCAATTAATTTAACAAAAGATATAAAAGAGCTGTACAGGGAAAATTATAATACCCTGAAAAAGAAATTGAAGAGCACCTCAGAAAATGGAAAGACATCCCTTGTTCATGGATAGGAAGAAAAAATATTGCAAAAATGGCCATTCTCCCAAAATTGTTATACACATTCAATGCAATCCCAATGAAAATACCACTAACATACCTCATAGATCTAGAGAAATCACTCCTAAAATTCATCTGGAACCAGACGAGACCTAGAATAGCAAAGGCAATTCTAAGCAGCAAAGCCAAGGCGGGAGGCATCACAATCCCTGACTTGAAGTTATACTACAAAGCTCTGTAATAAAATCAACATGGTATTGGAATAAAAACAGACCTAGAGATCAATGGAATAGACTAGAAGATACAACTACAAACACATTCAACCACCTTATCTTTGATAAAGGGGCCAAGCATGGTCACTGGAAGAACGGCAGTCTCTTTAATAAACGGTGCTGGAAAAACTGGCTATCCATATGCCAAAAACTAAAATTAGACCCATGCCTGTCACCATGTACTAAACTAAAATCCAAATGGATCAAAGATCTAAATATTAAAATAGAAACACTAAATCTGTTGCAAGACAAAGTAGGTAAAAATCTTGAAGACATAGAGGTTGGTAGAGAATTCATGAACAAGTACCAAACTGTACAGAAAATATTTCCCAGAATCAATAACTGGGATCACGTCTTATTAAGGAGTTTCTGCATATCCAAAGAAATCTCCAGCAGAGTGAAAAGAAAACCCACAAACTGGGAAAAAAATCGTAGTGAGCTGTTTCTCAGATAAAGGACTTCTGTCTAGAACTTATACAGAATTAAAAAGAGACAGGCCCCCAAAATTCAAAGACCCAATCCAAAAATAGGCATCTGAGTTGAACACACAGTTCTCAGATGAAAAAATATGAATGGCAAATAAATACATGAAAAAATGTTTATTGTTATTGGTCATTAGAGAAATGCAAATTAAAACCACACTGAGATTCCATCTCACTCCAGAAAGAATGGCCAGGATCAACAAAACTACCAACAACAAATGCTGGAGAGGCTGTGGGGAAAAAGGAACTCTTCTGTGCTGTTGGTGGGAGTGTAGACTGGTGCAACCACTGTGGAGGTCAATCTGGAGATTCCTCAAAAAGCTGGGGTTGGAGGTCCCATTTGACCCAGCTATTCTACTTATAGGCATATTCCCAGAAGATCTGAAAACATCTTACCACAGTGATATATGCACACCCATGTTTATAGTGGCACAATTTGTAATAGCCAGATCTTGGAAACAACCTAAGTACACATCAACTGAGGAATGAATAAAAAATTGTGGTACTTTTATACAGTGGAGTACTACTCAGCTATAAAGAATGATCACATTAACATATTTATAAATAAATGAATGCAACTTGAATCCATACTTATAAGTGAGAAAAATCAAACTCACATGTATAAATACCATATAGTCTCCCGAGTAGGAGAAATGGTAAGAGTACAGAATATTTTATGGTAATCATGTTTTACCATTATATTGCTTTGAAGTCTTATATTTTCATTCATTGGTTGGAATGTTTTATACTGTTTTGTTTGATCTTATTATATGTGATGGCATGAATAGTTACTTTGAAGAAAAGACAATATGGCAGCCATTGTTGATTTAATATCATCTTGCTCTGAAGTCCTACCATGCTTTTGTTTTTCTATTACCATTGGTTCTATCATGTTGTGTCTTATTGGATTTTAATATGTATGATAGTATAAACAATATTTTTATGGAAAATGAGATAATATAGCAACCATTGTTTATCTTTGGTTATTTGGTTCAGAATGCCTTGGAATACTATCGTTCTCTTGAGTGGTTTTATTCTGTTTTGCTATGCTTGACATTATTGTATGTAAAGCTAAGCACAACTATTTCAAAGAAAGAGACATTATGATAGCTACTGTTAATAGCCAATTGTCTTGTTGTAAAACGCTGTGTTGCTTACATTGTTCTGTTCTGATCTGCTTAGATCTGTCCTCTTGTTTTAGTCTCTTTAAAAAAAAAAGACTACAGTAGCACAATTGCTACAAATATAACTATTTCTCTTTGCATAAGCAAAAAGAATAGTAATATTTAATGGTAAAAGAATCTGGTGACCAGTGTCCTACCACAGAATTTTGCTATCAAAAATATGAAGTTATTTCCCACAAAATTTATTCCTGGATATATTGAGACAATAAGGACATTCATATGCTTCAGGAATTAAATTGATCCCTCCAAGGGTGCCTGAATAAAATGTTGGGGAAGGAGATGGTGATTGGTGGTATTCACACTTTTTGTAAATGATATGCTGACATTAAAAGAAAGGTATTTTCTAAGTTTTCCTGCTTCATGTGTTGCTCATGAGGGAAAAGGAAAAAAAATGATTTCATGAAAGAAAATACACATTCATTTAAATGTATCCAAGATATATTAAAATATAAAAGGATTTTATATTTTAAAGTATAAAAGAATTTTCTTTCTGATTTGTTTATACAAGCTCACAGACTCAACTCCATAAAACTGAGCTGCAACCATAAAGGGAAAAATGGGTAACTGCTAAAAATGAGATAAGTTTCTGTCAATGAGATCTTTTCCATTACTGTTCAGTTACAGTGACATTTGGTCTTCAACAAGACAGTATGTAAACAGATAGACATATTACGCATTTTAAATATTATCATACATCTCCCTGCCTTCATGACATTAATAGTCTTGCTTAGGAGATAAGACTACTACCATCCACCAATAATTGGAGGAAGATAAAATTATGTAACTAAATGCTAAACCATATGGTGTTCAGACAAGAGTGATGTGAAATTTGAAGAGAAGGAATTGAGACAGGATTATGCTTGATATTGGGATCTTGTTTCTGTATGAGCGTGTGGCTTGTTATTTGGATTAACAATTGACTCACAATTATCATGCTAATTATGGATAATGTCATAAGCTTCAGTAATCCTTATTTCTTTATCTTTTAACAGGGGGATAAGGGGGGTATGCTGGAGGTATATTCTGAAGATCATAAAGCAAAATAGCATAAATACCCATTGCATTAATCACGATCGACTTATACACTAGGTGCAACAAACATAACATTAAAAAAAAAGAAAGAAAACCAGCTGAGTATATACCAAAGTCATATATAGAATGCCATAAACCTAGGATCATAGGTTTAATAGACGATTTTGAAGTCACTCAGCTTAAACAAATTATTCTTTTTTCCCTCAAATATTTGTGTGGCCAAGCACATTATAAAAAGGAAATCTTAATAACATTCCATGTCCATTCCTACTTTGCAATACCCCACATCTTCAAAGAGGCTCTGACACTCACACACTCACCAGCCCGCCTGTCTATGCCTCTCACTCCCTTCCACACACCACTGGTTTTGGAGGCCGGGAGAGCTGCATACATGCACTGTAAAGAGCGCTTGTGACAGTGCAGCTCTACCAGGCTGGGTCTAGGAACTTCCCAAAGACTTGCTGTCTTCTGCAGAATCTGCTGAATGTTTGTTTTTTTTTTCCATTGTTCAGACACAGGAGTGGAAGAGAGAGCGAAAGAGGGAAGGGACAGGGAAAGATGCACTACAGGTTAAGTAAGATTTGTCTTGCCTAAACCCACTCTATCCACCTGAGATCATTGTCTACAGTTAGTAGTAATAATTCTAGCCATAATTTGATGAGTAAATTCATGCTCAAATATGCTTCTTTATAAATAGAAATTACAAATATCTACACTACATGACAGCATGAAGAGAAAATAAAAGCTTTTTCTTAGGACGGCAATTTGATTTGCTTTGCAAATTATTGTAGTGACTTAACTAGCAATACTACAATTTCACAAACAAGGGATTGTCAAATTTACTCTTTGGAAGGAATTTTAATTCACATATCTGTGATATCCAGATACTATTCTCTTTCATTAAAGTGAAATCAGCAAAATCATCAGGTGAATTTGTACAAGTCGAATTTTTTATCTCCAACAGAAAGAAATGATTTGAAATTCTAAATTTCTGTGATCAGGAAAAAAAAAGCCTGTCTTCCCTAAATATTTCAAAATGCTTCTGATATACTGATTTCTAAAAACAAGATCTACCCCCTAGGCTCACATTGCAGCACAGTAATCACTTCATATTGCAGGCTCTGCGAGGAACATGACAGAAGAGCCTCAGCTCAAGACGACACCTTTAATTTTTATTGATAATATGGTCCCAGGTGCATTTTTAATTATCTCACCGCATTTCTTTACCATCAACTGTCAGTAGCAATTTCATACAGCAAGCATGTTGTGCTTATGATGTTACAGAATATAATTTAGAGTTATTTAGGATGCTTATACATTGACAAGTGGCTTTGCCTGTTGTGAGACGACAAGCAAGGGAGTCAATGAACTCCAAAATTCTAGGTGCCCATCACCTCTGAGTGAGGAACCAAATAAGCAAGGTAATGAAAAAGGGAAGTTTTCAGCATTAGATGAGTTGCTGCTAAGATCTCTGTACTCAAAAGATAAATTAGGCAAAAGAAGCAACGTGATAGATGCCCATGTTGGAGGATGGAAGGGACACATATTGTTTTGGACTTTGCCCTGGTTGGAGGCTTCTCAGAATCCTCAGCAACTGGTTCTTTTCAGTGATGATGCTCATGGACATAGAGAAGGTTCTGGATCTCTGGGCCCATGGAGTCAGGGATTCATTTCCAGAGATTACAGATACATAGAAAAAAAGAGAGTCATGTCTTGTGTTTTTTTTTTAAATCATGCTATGATCCTGACTTGGAGGATTTGCTCTTGGTTTGGTAGACCTGTTTGTACATCTTGAAGCTAACAAAAACTCAACAAACACAACATAATTCCTTTATATTAAGTTTATGATATTTTATAAAAAAGAGTTATTAAGAAGAGAAAAATTTAACAACTCAAGTATCAATTCATAAGAGAAGAAATTCTTTAAAATGTGGTATATTCATGAAGGGAACATCATGCTGTAATAAATGCCACAAAAATCCAAAATCATACTTAGTGTTACATATTTAAATCAAATGACTGCCAAAAGGGCTCACTGAATAAAGGAAGCTAGGCATACACTATACGCAGTGTACAATCACAGTGAACTTCAAGAATACACAAACCTGAACTATAGAGAGAGAATCGGCATAGTGGTTGCCTCTGGAGAAATGTGAGGAGTATTTTCGGACAAGAAAGAGGAAGGTACTTTCTGGGCATATGGAAATGTAAAGTGTCTGAGGTAGATGTCTTGAGGTAGATGAAGATGTATAAAAGTTTCTCAGGGTAAATTGTTAAGATTCTTCTGTGTTGCTGTTTAAATCATATTTTAAAAGAAGCAGAATAAACTTTTTCTATAATAAACACTGTTTATCATTCACTTGGCTCTTCATTCCTTATGTCAGTCATGGAATCCCTCTTAGACCAACACTATTATTAACCACATTTTTTATGTAAAATCTGAGGAACAATGAAGATATAAAATTTCTAAGGTCCTGCAAGTACTATCAGGTACTCTGCAGAGCAAAGATTAAAACTTAAATTTTCTAGTTCTGGGGCTGCCAGTCTTGATGAAGCTACAATATTTCTCCATATTGGTCCTTATATATCTGTTTTTTCCTGGATAGAAGATCTATAGGTAACATAAAACACTAGGACTGTGCAGAGAAAAAAAGTCCTAGAAGTAGCCATTCAATGGAATTTTAGAGCAATAACTATCAAAGTCAGTAGGTTTCTGGGATTTAAATAATTTTTCAGTTATGAATTATACATTTGATAGTTAAAGCTTTTAGCTATAAATATCACATTGTTCCCCAAAGAGCATCTATGCTAAGACATTGCCTCTTGCACATTTTGAAAGATCAGTGGATGTTAAAATATATAAAACAGTATTTGAGAACTTTTCTCTCCACTTTTAAAATAATCTAAATTATATGATCAGAGCACTTTCGCAGGTCCTGAAAACAATTCATTCATTATGTTAGACTTAATTTACTTACTTACAAAATAGTGAATTACTTACAAAATAGTGAAGTGTGGCATATTTCTAAAGACAGATCAGTTATATTCTGTAGGGTATTAAATGTACTAACTTTCTAAAGAAATGTTTTGAATTAAAAAAATTGTATACACAAGTGAAGCCATAAAAATAATTAGGAAGGTATTACCTCTGGAGGTGTTTGTAACCCTTGTGAATTTGTTAAAGTTTGAATTTGGAACGCTGGTGTATTCTTGAGGACACCTTGCCTCGAGGGTATAGCATGCAGTTTACTGCATCTGTTCCTCTTGGACTTATCCTCTCAATCCCTTCCCTTTACAATTCTATGCACTTTGATTAAAGCATAGCTAAGTCCCTTTCTTTCTATCTTAGTCTACATTTATATAACACTTATTCCATTTCCTTTGCTCACTTAGCAAACACCATAATGTGGTCTCTAAAAAATACATAAGAATAAGCACACATGAGTTTTTTTGTCATAATTCTACCAAATTTGTTGCAACCTTCCTGTCACTTTCAATTTCATTAACATGTCAGTTGCCTTCTTGTTTCTGTGGAAAAAAAAATACCTGAACAAACACCTTAGAGGAGCCAAAGTTTATTTCGGCTCCTTCTGTCACTGGTTAGAAGCAGAACATCACGGTGGTGGGAGATGTGGCAGACATCCCTCACGAGGCAGTCACCTCTCAAAATCTCGCTTCTGAACATGCCAGCAGTGGGGATTAAGCCTTCAACACATGAAGTTTTGGGAAACATTGCAATGCCAAGCCTCAGTAACTATGGTGGTATCGATCTAGTATAAATTTTATTTTCCCCACTATATTCGGGACCTATCTGATCCCAATTCCCTTTCGAGATCAGTCCCAGTTAACTATCCTATAGGTGCACCTTTCTTTTTCAACCAGATTCTCCCCTTCATCTTTCACACCTGCCCAAACATTTCTCCCTTAAATCTCTCTTCCATTCAAATCGCTGAATGACTTTTGTCCTATCCTTTTTTTTTCTTTTACATAAATTATTCTTGAAAAAGTAGTAAACATTCTTTTCATTTAAATTCTCAAAAAAAATTGTCAGTCTCCTTCCTCTTCTTTTTATCCTGACCAACTCATTGAAAATACCATCCACACAGCACAAATGTTCTCTTTATTGCTTTCAGTGGCTTTTTTTGATTTCATAAAATTCTGATTCTCAGCCATTGGTGCTGCAGATAACTCCTTCATTCTTGAAATTTTTTACCTGAGTTTTCCACATACTATTACAAGTGGCTAAATTAAGTAGAGATTGACAGGCATTTAGAAAGGAACTGGGCTCAAGATAGACTCAGAACAAGGCGGGGCAAACCAAGCCTGTGGTTGTCAGCTGAAGGCAAAAGGTCCACAGTTGCACTGTAACTAGCATCTGACCCATGGAGCCTGAACTGTGTAATAAGAGTATAGAAAGAAGGTGACAAACACGTAGACAGATGCCCAGAGCACGCTGGTCTTCGCTGCTACCCTTTGCCTTGGTTCTTCCCTATGCTCTGCTGTGCACCTCTGCTCTACTGGGTTTTAGCTAAGTGACCTTACTTGTAATCCCACAGTTGATATAGTTTCACCCAACGTAACCTGTGAAATGATGTTACTGTGTAAAACCTTGAGAAAAGATCCTCAAGGGGAATCTACTTTTGGGTCCCTTAAGGCCTCTCAGAAGCTTTCTCTTAACAAACATTTCATACTCTTAACTTTCCCTGTCTTCTAACTCTTAAAATTCCTCAGAGTGGTGAGACAGACCGGGAGTAACCACACATTACAGTGCAGTCTCCTGGATTTTCTCATGCTTTTCTAGAGGCATTCTTATTTTAAGGTTAAAATAAATGATGTAAGAGACTATCTCTAGTAATGTCCAGTATTTGAATCCAAATGTGAGACCCTAACATCTGGAATGTATCATGTTCTGGTAAATAAAAAAAATAAGTTCTTGTCAAACTAATACTTTGAAATTAACTAACATCTGAATATTTCCAATGAGGTCTTTTATCTCTCTGTTATTTGACCACCAAAAAACTATTTTCTGATTTGCTCAGGTTGTAAAGTGAGCTGATTCACTACAAATTTAAACTTCATTTTCCAGAGGAAATGGAGATAGAACTATCATTTATAATGTTATCCGGTGTATTTTAGAATGTGAGTCTTTCAGTGCCAAATCAAACAAACATTCTACTATATTCTAAGATATTGCTCATCATTACTCTATGAGGTATTGCTCATTATACTATCACTTTTTGGAATATAGGTTCTGGTGTAGTAATTCTTTGAAAATGATTCCACAGTTTAGTGGATTAAAGACATGCAATTATTTCTATTATTCTTTAACAAAAAGTGACCCTTTGATGGGTGCCGTGTTACTAGCGGAGTAACCTCCCTTCACTGCAGTTTTTCACAAATTTGATTGCCTGTGGCCAATCATGTTCTGATACTAATAAATGAAAAACTCCAGAAATAACTTATAGGGCTTGGATTCTGCATTGTTCTTAGTAGTAGGATGAAATCTCATCTTGTTCTATCCCCCTTGGGATCGAGAGATTCTTTTGTCCAGCATAGACAGGCTGTATCCCTGCCCATCATCCCAGCTGTCTCAGCCATCAAATCAACTATATTGGTATCACAGTGCCTATAATGAAGTAATCCTTATTTTACTTAATAATAAACCTGAGCTAGGTATGGTGGCACACTCCGATAATCCCAGCATGCACGGAGGCTGAGGCAGGAGCCTAAGTTAAATTCGACCTGGGAAACTTAGAGGCTTAAAAAAACTTTGTCTTAAAACATGAAAGTTGAGGATATAGCTCAGTGAAACAGGCCTGGCTCAATCCCCAGTAACTTATTAACCGGTCAACTAAGCAACCAACTGATCCAAAAAAGAAAAAAAAAAAAAAAGCGCAAGTGTAGTGAGGTTGAAATTTTGAAGCTGTGAAGTGCTTCCTTTAAATGAAGAGGTGAAATTACAATTAGAAGAAAAGAGAAAAAGAAGAAGAGAAGGAGGAGGAGAAGAAAGGAAAAGGACCTCACATTCATATAACCATTATTGCAATATTTTTCACAGTGTATTGTTATAATTACTCTGTTTTACCTTTAGTTATTGTTACCAATCTCTTATTGTGCCTAATTTATAAATTAAAACATGTTCTATTAACGTACAAGAAGAAACATGAACTGTAATGTTTTGTTGCCCATCCACTGGGGGTCTTGGATCCTATTTCTCATAGACAAGAACCACTGCATAGTATATATTAAGAGCTGATGAATTTAGCCTGTCCCTCCCACTCAGTGGAATCTGGAGAACAACTGGAAAATACTGTTTCTTTTCTTACATTTTTTAAATCAAATTTCCCAACTTCAGAAGACAATGAAATTCCCAAGCCCAGATAAATTTACAACCCACTAATGGATATGTATTTATACTCAAGGTTAGCTAATTATTTTTAGAGTTAAAATTAGATGAGGTAAACGATTGAGAAGACAATGAAACTAGAAATATCAAGAATCTCTGTTTCTACTAACATACCAAGTGGCCTGGCAGAATTTTGATCAACTAAGTGTCTTGGAATTCTTGGGTCTATTGAGAGTTGGAACTTTCAGGGAAATAACTGGTCAGAAAATTAAAATTTCCAGTCAGTTTCAAGTCTTTTAGCTGAGCCCTCCACTCTAGTTCTGATGTAAGCAGTTCCACAGGTGTCCCTGGAGAAGCTTGCACATAGTTTATAGAAGACAGTGTAGCCAAAGAGTGTTTGGGATTCCTGTTGGGATCAATGATTGTTCATTTTGGGCAACAGACATCTAAAACTAGGTTATTTTAAAACAAGTGCTGATCTGGGGAAAATTGAAAAGGGACTACATATTCCCTGGGAAAACACTAGTGCAGAAGAAGCTTGTGAAAACTTTCACCTCAGACTTGACACTGAGAAAGCCTATAACAATTAAAGCTAAATAAGACTGAACTAAAAAATCATGTTCCAACAAGGGTACATCATAGGGGGATTTGATTTAGGGTTAATATATTATTATAATTTAATGCTCATTTTTCAACAATGACAAGGAAAAATTACAAAGCACATAGAGACAAGAAAATTGGCTTCATTGATTGCAAAACACATAAACTGTGACTGAGAAGTCATAGCAAATTTGCAGCTAATAAATCCATAAAAACAATTTTCACTTTAGAAAATGCAGGTCAAAATTATAATGAAATATTACCTCATACCAATTAGCATGTTTATCATAAAACACAGAAAGTAAATTCTGATAACGATATGGGAAAATTGAAAACTCCATGAACCATTGGGGGAAATAAAAATTATAATCATAGTGGAAAACAGTATAGTAATTTCTCTAAATTCAGTGTACTAAATGACATAGTACTTACACTTCTGAGTATCGTCTATACCCAAGTGAATTGTAAATAGGGAATTCAAGAGAGATTTTCATACCCATGTTAATGGATTCCATTATAGTAAAAATGTGGAACCAACTTGAGCACTATTATTAGAAGAATGGGTAAGAAAATGTGAAGTACATATAGAAAATATTCTGCCTTAAAAAGAAAAGGATGAACCAAGAGGAGATTATCATAAGTGAAACAAGCCACTCATAAGAAATACTGCATGATTTTACTTAGATGACATAATTAGATTAATCATAAAGCACAGAAATACAAAGTAGACCCATGGTTACCAGGAGCAGCGGAGAGTAAGGAGTGAGTTTTGCTTAAAACGTAGTTTCACTTTCCTCACAGGAGCAGTATGGAGCTGGATGGTAATCCTCATGGTCACACAGCACATTGTGTTTGGATCTAACACCATTAAAGTGCACTTAACAACGGTTATAGTGGTAAATTGCATGTGTATTATATTGCAATAAAATTTTAAAAGTAAATGAGATTCAGTGGAAATTTATTGAACTATCTGGTCACTAGGATTTCATTTGCCAAATTACTTTTCTATATTTTGGGGCATGAAGAGTCCATCTTGAGGGTAGAGTTGATATTAAAGAATCTTTTGTTTTTCAAGAGCGTGTTGTGCTCATCATCGCCTGCTTCTGACATGTCCAGTACTGACCTGAATTTAGTCAACTACTTAATTAAAGTTAATCTAAGATAGTTCAAGATTAAAGATACATCTCTTGAGCAAATATGTTTATTTTGATTGATTTTGATGGAAAGATTTCTGTCCATATATCAACTTGTTAGACAACTTAGAGAAGTTATTTAAACAAGCTAGAAATATTATATAATTTATAAAGTTGTAATTGCCATTTTGACCCTATCACCCAGATTTGTAGTGATATAAATCACTTAGGCATCTCACAATAAGTTCTACATATATTATAGCAACAACATAGTTCATCCAAAGTGTATCAACATGTGGGAGTAAAACTATGAAATCAGTACTATATTGAGTTTATCATGTATTTACCCTATCCTTCATGCAGACCCTTCACATATCTGGTCTCAGTTTTCTTATCTATAAAATGATAAAGTCAATTCTTAGGGCTAGGGTTACAGCTCAGCGGGCATAGTGCCTGGCTGGCAAGCACAAAGTTATAATCAGTTTGATTTCTGGTACCGCCCCCCAAAAGCCAATTCTTATCTTATGTTAACCTTTAGCATTAACACTTTGAATTTCTATAAAAGGGATAATAAGTCATCCTTGCCTGAGATAATAGCTCCCAGTTTTGCATATTTGAAAGGAGTGTTAAGTGTTTTTCCAAGAGCACATGATAGAACCAGAAAACATTTTTCTTACCAAGATAAGTTTAGTCTCCTAGCTTATGCTTTTTGGTAGTGACTGTCTTTGCTCTGTGTTGTTCTAATATAATGGTTATGCAATTTTAAATTAAAAATAAAAATAAGCTATTGGAATGGCGTTCCACGAGAGGAGAAATGATTTTTATTGCTGAAGATCCCTCCTGTATTATTTGGTCTTGTAAGCCAAGTATGAATGTTGACATAAATGATGTATTGCATAAGTACAGCTTCACAGATAGAGCTGTGACTTTTAGAGACCCAGAAAGATAAAAAGTAAATCCGTGCAGTAATTTAAATCCAGGTTATAAACTTAGACTCCACCTGAGGTTTCATTTAGATTAGATAAATAATCATATCTTAGCTCAGGGAACTTTCTCCAGAGCCTTTCTTGCCCACTTCATTGACATTTCAGTAAACAGTATTTAAAAAGTGGATATGAAATTCTCCTTGTTTGGCCTTTCATTGCAGGCAGATTTGACAGGTTAAAAAAAAGAAAGAAAAAAATTTAAAACAACATGTAATGTATAAGGGGAGAATATTTTGAGGTTGCAGGATTTTCTATAAATATTTATAGATACAAATTTAAATATCCTATTGGATTTATTCAGAAATACTCTGCACTGATTTGAGCAATGAAGTGTCATACAAATAGAACCCTGAACATGGGCACATGAAAATGTAGTGAATACAGGATGTGAAATAATCTTCTGGTAAACACAGATCAATTAGACACCTGGAATGTATCTGTGCTCTTAATTTGAAAGTGTCCTTATATAAGAATTCATAATCATAATTCAAACTATCTTCAGATGCATAAATACTTTAAATTGTTTATAGGGTTACGTTCCCTCTGTCTATCCTTCCTTATCAAGTGTTTCCCTTTTGGCTCTAAAGAGTAAATGTTGTAACCACCATTTGGGAATTTCTGACATAATTATATTTCAGAGTAACCTAGCAAGAATGCTAAGGGGTACAGTTTAGAAGAGAGATCCTATTGTCTATTTCCTATGACAATGGAGATTCAGATTTAGTTCTGCTCACAAAATTCTGTGTGTTATCATGACACAGGGTATTACCTGGTTCTTGGTGGAAAAAGATGCAGACTCTGAAAATTACATTATCAGTGTACATTATACACAGCAATGACAGTGTGAGCTCTAAAATCTAATTGTGTCTGCTTTTCACTGGACCCCACTCTGTATTATCTTACTTGCTGCTATTAAGCATTTATAAAACACTATTAAACTACATTTCACCAGAAAGAAATCTGTTATTTTAATCTTGCCCTGCAAATGTTAGATGTTTGCAAGACATTTTAGTTTGCAGTAAAAACCCATTTATCTTTAAACACCGAAAATTAAGAGATTTTTGAAGTGATTTGGCCAGTTTAAAAATGGGACTGTTTTAAGTACAACTTATTAGTGCATCAGAAGATTGTGTGAGCAAAATTCTGTGCAAAGCAGGCACATAATACAACAGTCCTGCTTTTCTCCCAGGATAGGACTCTCTTTGTTCAAGAAAATTGAATACATACATTAAAAAAATAGCACCAATAGCATTAAAATGCTACCATGAATAGCACTCTCCCAACAGAAAAAATTCATTATTTGTTTCTTTTAATTGACACTAAACTCATAAATAAGACAGTAATCAATGAGAGTTTGTAAATGTTATCACCAAATACTAATTGCTAGTTGCTAATTGGCTGCAGTGAGAAGTGATCTGTAGGAAGCGCAGGGAAACTATAGCAATAAGCATTTGGAGGGAGAAGTGCACACCAGTAACAATTCCTGATTGTGCCTTGAATATTAGTGTTTACTCTCATGGTATTTGTTTAGGAAGGATTTGTAAAATTATTCTTTGAAGGGGGATGTGAAAACTGACACAAACTCACTTCTCCTTCATTTTAAAGTTTCTCTTTCATTTTTTATATTTTTCAAAAAGGTGCCTTTTGTTCTGTAGTAATGTAATGAAAAGAAGTAAAACGTTAAGTACAACCATCTGAAATTAAACCTGAATCTTCACTACCAGTAATGATAGAGAATGGTTTGCCCTCCTGATGTAAAATCACAGTAGAACTGAACAAAATATAAGAAATTAATATTTCACCTGTTGGACAAATATTTCAGTCCAGGACCATAACTTTTGAAATACCACAACAACAAAAAATGAAGCCTAAGTTTTCCTGACTTTCTCCCTGGGACACTATTCCTGACAGAAGCATAGGGACACAGAATTCAAAAATCCCGTAGTGGAACTGAGTGGAAAATGCAGATGCTGGAATGTGGCGCTCCAAATTTGGTTGGCTAAATTTGGTGGGGAAGAGTACTGGATCGCAGCTCCGCGGATGGTATCGCTGAAGTTTGCCTGAGGGCTCATAGAGCCTCGGGCTGCGTATCAGCAAACAGACCTACATTGTAAAAGATACTGAGGAAACTCATAAAATAGTATCAAAATTGTTACAATGTAGACGTGTCTCTAAAAAACAAACAAGACTAGAACTATCGAATATGTGGGGAAACCTATAAGATATTTTTTCTCCTTTTAGTTTCTTCAAAAGAGAAATGATTGCTTACAGGAAAATCAAAGTTGTTTAAGAGGGGATTCTAATAAATGTAGAATTAAAGCATTTGACTATAGTTTAAAGGATGATGGCAAATGAACTCAATATTGTCTTATGGGACTTATATTTCCTGTTAAATTGTTTAATATTAATTCTAAGTAGACAGTGATAAGTTAACTATATATATTATAGTCTCTAGCACATGCATTATTAAAATACAAAATTTCATGGCTAGAGATTCACTTAGGAGACAAAATACTACACATTATTAAGACATCTTTGGTAGGCCAGGCATGGGGTGCACACCTGTAATCTCAACACTTAGGATGCTGAAGCAGGACAATGTCAGTTTAAGGCCAGTTTAGGCTACAAAGTGAGTTCAAGTGCAGTCTGCAATACATAGAGCGACTCGGTCTCAAAGACAAAAAAGAAATCTTTAGTTAACCAAACCTAACCCAGCAGTTGAAAATCAGAGCAATAACTGATGAACAAGAAGCAATAAATAGGAAAGTAAAAGGGGTAAATGTAACAACATGAATAATTACATATGATGAGATTTAATACATGATGAGACTAAATGATTACATACGGTGTGATTAAACAATCCTTCTGAGTCCCAAAAGTTTTCAACTTGGATAAGCACACACCATTAAAATATATTATGGAAATAATGCACAGAATGAGTAAAAAAAAATGACAACAACAACAACAACAACAAAATAACAGCTTACAAGAAGAAAAAAATATGAGGGGTAAATAGTAAAATTCACCACAAAGACATAGAATCATAAATGCATATGAACACAAAACAGAGTTCAATATCTATTTTAAATGACTGCTAAAATAATACATAGACAATGTCTCAATAATAGAGATTTAAACTTCATTTCCTCAGCATTTGTAAGACAACTATTCAATAAACAATAAGCTGAGTAATACTGTCAACCCATTTTCCTAATTTATATAGTGTATAAAGAATACTACACCAAAAGACAGGAGCAGTGATATTTTCTCAAATAAACACAAAATGTTCAGTAGCATATATCCTAGATAATAAAGCTGTAAATCTTAGAAAATTGGATCTTATGAATTATATTTTCTGAATTACATATAAGTAAAGTACAAATAAGTGAAAATAAGATTCAGATAAGACAAATGTTTGGGAATGAAACAAAAATTATAAAGCACTTATAAATAAAAGAGTAAATCACAAAGACTATTAAACTTATAACTAAATTAAAGTAATTAACCAATGGCTTTAAAAATCACATACATACTCATACAACACACACACACACACACACACACACACACACACACACCAGGGGAAACTTCACTGAATGCCTTTGAAGCAAGGAGGGTGCAGTAGGGTCTATGTTTATAAGACCATTTTACTGAGATAATATTGAAATACAAAAAAAAAAAGTACACATCTAGGCCTTGATGAGTGTTGACATATACAACTATGAGACCATCACTCACTTGCCTCTGGCAACCACCATTGTATTCTCTGCTGGTATGAATTTGATTACTTTAGATTTTGCATCTAAATAGGATCATGTACTATTTCTTCTGTATTTGAATTAATCCACTCAATATGTTACCTAGGTTCATCTTTGTTGTAAATATAAAGATTTGTTTCCTTTTAAGGTAGAGTAACAGACTGTTGTATGTATATCACTATTAAGAGCATAAATGGTGGTATTTTGAGTAATTGGTGCTTTCTTACATTACCTATTCACTAAATGTGACTCAGCTATTCTACAAGGTCTTTAACTTAGTGGAATAAAAACATATGTTCACAAAAGTATTATGCAAGAGTGTTTATAGCAGGTTTACTCATAATAGCCCCCAACTGTAAACAACCCACATTTCCATCTGCAGGAAAATGATTAAACAACTTGTGGTTTATTCCTGTAATGTTTATTTAAATGAAGAGAAGCTATGATACATAACAACATGTACGCATCTCAAAAACATCATGCTAAGTGAAAGAACCTACATGCCAAAGCATACACAAAGCTTGATATCATTTATACGGTTTTACAACACACAAAAAACAGAATACTTTGCTAGAAATTAGAACAAAATTTCTTTTGAGGGTGAGCATTGACTGAAATGAGGCTGAAGGGTACTTTCCAAATTTTAGAAACAGGCTGTTTTTCCTGGGGACTGGGGCATACAGGTGTGTAAATTTATAACAATTTATGAAGTTGCATCTGTAAGATAGTTGTATTTCAATGAAAATATTTTTGTGTTCATTAAAATGAACAAATAAAGTCAAAAGATGTAGTTCTTTTAACTGTTCCCTGTGATACTTGTACTTTTTTCTAGATTCTACTTTCAGAAGGTTATTATTATTTGGCACTGGGGATTGAACATGGGACCTGTGCACTGAGCTTTATCTCCAAACCTTTAATTTCTTGTTATTTGAGACAGATCCTCTTTAAATTACTTAGTAGCCCATTTTGGACTGGACCTTGCAATCCTCCTGCCTCAAACTCCCAGAGTTCTAGGATTCGAGCATGTATCACCATGACTAGTTCCTCTGCAATTTATTTTTAGTTTAATTATTCATCTCAGTATTATCAGCTTTGTTTTTTGCAATGACTGGTTTCACTTCTGAGTTCTGTGTAGAAAATTCTTCTTTTACTCTCTCCTAATTAGAGGTACTGATGCATATCACATAATTTCAATGAGGAATGTGAATTAGGCTGAGGTAGGAAAGGAAGCTAAAATTTTCAGTAGTGTAATGAACAAGACTTGTTTTTCACATTTCATATCCCCTACATATCAATAGGAAGTTGTATTCAGACAGACATTGAAGGTCTAAAAATCTGTACCACCCTGTGATATCCCATCAGTACAAGGCTTTCAGGAATTCCAAGAAAGAAAAGAAGGGTATGGAGATGGCACAATGTGATCCAGACACCACCCATGGAATTCCTACACAAAGCACACAGAGTATAGTTAGCTATATGACTCCAAAAGAACTATTAGACTAGCTGAGAAATGCAGAAGAAGATAGTGAATTTTGTTCAGTGCTACTCTCTGTTACAACTACCATGTTTAAGTCAACCCTACAATAGTGACTGAATGGAAGAACCCAGCTTGATGAATGGGATCTTACTGAGTCATAACCACCATAACTTCTCCTCAGTATTTTTCCTCCCTTTACTTGGCACAGTTTTCCAGAACAGTATAACAGAATAAAACCTTTAGCATAATATACGAGGCTTTGTGCTACAATCCTGGACACTATAAGCATAAGGAATATGCCAGCTATCTTTGATGTTTTCTTGATCATCTGGTTTTTATAAAACTCATTTTTGTTCTGATCATTTTATGCACTTCTCTGAACCAAAGCAAATCCACAGGTCCTGCTGCCAACCTTGCCCATTATGAGGTTAGTAAGTCACCAATAATTTGTATTCTGCACAAACCTGGTCTCTGTGCCTCTTTCCTGGATCTCATGGAACTTTGTGGCTTTCTAAAAGCCTTTTCTAAAATGGCTTTCTAAAGGCCTTTTCTAAAATGGTAATGACATTCCTAAAGGGACAAGCTGCTGCTTTTTGCAATTAATTGCTTCCTAAACTTGCAATCAATATTTTTGTTTATTTGAAATGTTTTATAATGTCTTTACCAAAATATACTGCTCAAATAGAAACATAAGAGTTTGGAAATAAAGATTAAATAGTACCACTGTATTTTATAGACAATTCACATGGCTTATGTTTGCCTTTAAGATCCTGAATAAATTATCCTTGCCTTCCCCTGTAGAAATTCATCCTAAAGTCATACTCCCCAGCACACATTTATGGTGCTGTAGCAAGACTTCTTATACTATCCACCGTTCCTCCTGGGAGGCATATAAGGTTTGTTCTCTCCTCTTGGTAGATTCTCTGTCTTCAATTATTCTTCTATTTTCATACTTGTTGTTAAACTTTTATCTGTTATGTAGATAAGAATATTGCTTTCCCTTCTCTCCACAAAATAAAAGGAGTATAAACACTGTATGACAAAAATATCTGAAAATCTTAGCATCTATTCATGGTTAAACCTGCCAAAAATGGACATAGAAGAAACTTACTTCACAAGAAATACTATAGTTGAAACCTCCACATTCATCATTATAATAAATTGGGGAAAACAGACAGCTTTTTCTGTAAGGTCTGTTCCAGATGCATGCCGACCACTTCTTTTAAACATGATATTTAACGTGTAATACAGAGCAATTAGACAAGGAAAAGAAAAAACATCTAAATTGAAACATTAATCCAACATGATCATATATGCAGAAAGTCTTATAAAGACTGAGGAAATAAAATTCCTCCTAAGATTAACAATTAATTTCAGTAAATTTATAATAAAAATCAACATGAAAAAGTCAGCCATGTGTTTAAACATGATAAATTATCTAATAAAGTCTTTAAGAGTACCATCCCATTTACAATAGCAACAAAATGAGTAAATAATGTAGTAGTGATTACAGAAGAGACACTAACAAAGAATCATTCTTGGAAGGCTCAAGACTTTTTAATGACTTGACAGTCTAACTCAATGATGACTTTGACTAGTTGCCAACCCAGAACTATTCCATGTAAATTGTGGAAGAATTAGAATATCTCCCCTATGGAGATTAGAAAACAGAGTTAAAATGATGATGAAGGAAAGTGAATAATGAATGGTTATGTTTCATAGAAATTTATTGCAGTCAGTACTGTAATTCTACAGAGTTGTGAGTTTAATAACAAAAAACAATTCTATTATAATAAAGACAACTAGGTTATTTCTACTGTAATAGAGAATAATGTGTTGTCATAATGTAAATAATCTTAATGTGCTTGATACTAAATGATCCAGTTGTGAATAAAAGCTGTGTTCGAAAATGATTTTAGATGTAGACTCTTCCTTCAGGTTGCTATAGTAACTGTAATCCCAACTGTGCCTTCATAATCCAAAGCCTGTTTGATTTTTGTCATTCTTGTCCAGAGGAGTTGTGTATTCTGCAAAAATTTAAAGCTCATTTGGGGTAGGGAATAAGCATTTAAAATCTAGAAATTGTATTATTTTATCTATATCCTAATATTTCCATACTATCACACAGGAAGAGCCTCAATATCTAATTGATTAAACATTAATGCATTTTAATTTGTACAGTGATTTAATAATGGATGAGCAACTCATGTGTGTATTAGTATGCCTAGTTGATCTCTTATTCTTGCTTTCTTTTTCAAGCACAAATATGTATGCACAGACATTTCACACATACAAACTGAAAAATTTCCAGGCTGAAAAATAAGTTGTGCTGGTGGTGATAGTCCTTCAGTGTGGTTGAGAAATCCATATATACTTTCTTATAGCAGCAATGCTGTTATAAACTCTAGCACCATTAAGCAACAACAAAAGAAAAGGCTGAGATTATAATTCCCCATGTACCATTTGTTTCAAATCTCACTCTTAGCAAGTGATGTCAGTGAACAAAAAATTGCATGAGGTTTTTAGTAATGAAATTAAATAAGGTTAGATTATATTTTAAGGACAAAAAAACAGGTTAAATGACTTTTCACCCTTATTTCCTCCTTGGAATCTACATGTCAATCTTTCTAATATTAAATGTCGTCACATTGTTCTTCGGTTTAAATGTTTGATGATCTGCCATGGGTTTCTGGATAAAGACTCAAATTTTAAAACTGCTTCTTTCATTTTAATTTCTCCACATTTGAAAACCCAAACTTAAAAACTATTCTTTGATTTGACTTCTTTTCCTATCATAGTTTCCATCTTTTCTGAACTGCAAAAAGTACTTTTATGTTCTCATTTTCCAATTGTGGCACCTGTGGATCTTGCTACCTGGAGTAGCTTTGAGGCATCACCTGCTCTTGGCTTCTGATGAACAAATGCAATGACTTCTGTGCAACTTTCCTTAGTGATTCATCGGGGCCACCACTGTGCGGTCCTCTTATGGAGTCCCTTGTCACCTCTATCACACGTGACTGCATTTACCATATATGGCTATATTTTAATTACAGTTTATTAAAACCACCTTTAAAATAAACAGACTTTTGCTCAAATTTTAGTTTTTACTAGTATGTGTCTGCAGTGCGTAATGATTACATTCCTTGTGGGGAGCTGCTACAGGTACTAAGCACCTTAATTCCTTCTTCTCACTTCCATGTTTTCTCCGTCCCTCCATCTATTCGTCCTCTTCCCATTTGCAAAAGATATTTCTCCCTATTTCTTGTTAACTATCTTCCATTTTTCGCTGTAACTAACCTACTTTTTAAAATCATATTTTGTTGTCCTGCTTAATGATTCCCAAAATTATTTGCATATTTTGTTTCAGATCTATTCAGTTCTTAATTCTTTTCCTCTTTGCTCTTTATCATAGAGAACTGTATCTCCTAATTTTGCAGGCAAACAAAAACAGTGAGAAATTAAAAAAAAATCTGTTTCTCAGAAAGCAGGTATCTCTGGCAACTGCCACATTCCCTCTGTGTATCACTTTCCCATGGGAACACACCCTAATCCATGGGCCTAACTCCTACTCGAAACTTGTTCACATAGATGTCTTGTAGGTGGGGTGAGTTTCTCCTTTTAAAAAAATTCACATTGCCTCATCAAATCTTGTTTTGATTCTCAGCATTTTCATTCTGTGCTATGTTCTATATTAATGCCTTCTGTTGGGAAATCCTACATTAGAAACTCTCTTCCTAACCAGATTCCTAAAGATATACCTACTAGCCTTCTAAAGGCAGAAAGTGTTTTGTTCTTGCAGTGTTCTCAGCAATCAGTGTAATTACTGGGATATCTTCACATATCCGTTGAGGCAATCTGTAAATGTTCATTGAATTAAATTAAACTGCAATATAAGGCATAGACTAATGACTAATTAAAATGAATATTTAGTTGCTTTTATAGTTGATGCAATGCTGATAATATGTCAATTATGTACTTCATTTTCATTTGTGTTCTTAAATAAGTCATCCATTCCAAAAAATATATAGTCCTAAAAAGAATACTTCTGCTGTAATTTAAATACTTGGGCCACTATTTTACAATATTTTATAACTTTTCATTAAGAAAATATAAAATTATTTCTTTTTTCCCAGAGAAAACACAAGAGTTTCCATTCCTTTCACACATTGGTTTTGCCTACCCATTTGTGATGTTAGCTCTTTAGGAAAAGTCAAGCATTTTTACTTTGTTAGGCAACAAAATAAAGTAGTGGCAAAACTTTTTTTTTTTAATAAATTGAAAATCAGCTTTAAATGTACCAAAGTTTTATTCATTTTCTGGCGTACCACTGTGTAAGTACCGCGCGCTAACCGATTGCACCACAGGAGCGCCTATTCATTTTCATGACTCAAAAAATGTTAATTAAGATCAGAGCAAGAAAGGAAAGTGATCACTACTCGCCTTGTATTTTGTTTCATTTTAAATTAAACATGGAGTCTGAAAGCAGAAAGTCCTCTGGCAGTCAATACAGATAGCAACATACCTGTCAAAATTAATAAAATGGAGCAAAATATCCAATTCAAAGAAAGCTCTTGTATAATACAGTCTATGAGCAAAGGCCATGGCAAATTGTTTTCAAGGGAAATATTTATCTTTTGGAGACAGATTTTTGTTTGGGTATTTTCTGAAGATTGGACATGGTTTCATGACATTACATTGTGAAAAATATTTATGACTCTATTATAGAGGAGCCCATCTTCTGAATTTCTTCATTATTTATAGTATAAAGTGAAGATGCCAATTACTAACAGTCTTCAAAAATTGGTAACATGCAATGCAAATCTTTTAGTATGAAATAAAATCTAGGAGCAGAGATCCAATATAGCTGTGGCATGAAAACACAGAGATGATGTTAGGCCAGTGAATTTAGGCCAAATTTTTAGCTACCGAGTGGTAAGATCATTTATTATTCACTTAATGAATATCTAAACTGTGGAAATGTTTAATATATATTGTGTGTCTAACTTAAAAATAAACAGATAAACTGATAGTCCACTAAAAGAATTTTTATGAAAATTCGTAAATGGGAAGTTAAATGAATGTATAAAAATAGATACAGGAACATCAATGACAAATTCCTTTCTTTGCTTTCTTTAATTGCATATGAATTAAATTCTTATAAAGACAACAATAAAAAGTTAAATTATATTAAAAATGTTGGGCCGGGGATATAGCTCAGCAGCACAGCCTCTGCCTGGCAAGCATAAGGTCATGAGTTCAATTCCTGGCACACACACACAAAAAATCATCAAATATTCATTGAATTTTGTATTTTTAAATTTGTCATTCTCCAATTTAGTTACATTAACATACCAGGCATCCCTTATTTCAAACATTTCCACAACGTGTGTCAAATGCCATTTCCAAATAAAGTTTTCTGTCAGTGATCACTAATCAAATTTATCATGGAAACTTTCCTATCTAGTTCTTCTGCTTCCATTTTCTAAGGAACATAATCTAGAATGGGGCTCATTGGTGTGACCTATAAGAAAGTAGCATCTAGGAAAACAGTGTCAATCATGAACAATTTTGGAAACAGATCCCAGTCTAGATGCTGCAAAACCAGAGAGAGGTCTTTCTCCTCACTGCATCTCACAATAAGTTCAACCAGAGAAACTGCTAAGGACTTACTGAACTCATAATCTCTCTTATTCAAATAGACCCAACTGTGTCTAGGAAAGATGTAATTACATGAGTATCTATTGGAAAAATAAAAGCCTTCACTTCAATTAGTATGCAAGCTTCCTTCTGACAGAACAAATGCAGAAATCAAAGATGATTGAACAGGTGATTATTTCTATTTTTTCTGGGTACGTGGATGAGGGGGTAAAAGGTTATTTTTAAAAGGCTTCTTTGCAAGAAAAAATAATCTTTCTAAAGAGATAAACTATTCCCCTGGAAAAGTAGAGGGTTATCCTCACATGAAGTAATAGTCTTTTAATCAAGATAGACCTTTTTTTTTTTTTTTTTTTTTTTTTAGTAAATTGCCACTATGTCTTTAAGCTTATAGAAAATATCTAAAGCTTTTCAGGGATAAAAAAGCAATTCCAATTTCTAATAAAAAGCTTAATGGCTATCTTTCCTTATGTCACGAACTTCCTTTGTGTAAATATATACAATAATAATAAAGATCATGACATCTTTTATTCAGAGGAGATTCTTCTTTAAAAGTTTAAATTTAAAAGATGTACTTACTTCTGTTGTTCCACACACATATTTGAGGACACTAGGAAATTTAATTTGTTTGTTCAAAATTTATCCAAATGCCTATGGTAAACCTAAAAACCACTGGGATTATGGGCTGCTATGCCAGACTTGATCCCTTATCTTCTGTGGGTAAAGAAATAAAAGTAAAGAACACTAATCACAGTAATAATTATTACTGATAAGAAATATGAGAGGTTTGTATATATTCTTTCAGGAAATGAATTTCTTTCTTTCTTTTTTTTTTTTTTACAAATCAAATTTTGCTTTTGAAACATGCATATGTTTCTGACCAACACATCAAATGCTGACCTTTACTTAGTCATCTCCTAAATCCAGGCACATGGGCTGACCTTCTAACCCACTAAAATAACAAGATTGTATGTGTCTGATTTATTTCCCATTAAACAGTATCGCAAATTGGCACAGCCTTTTCAAGATATATAACTACATAAAATCTAACCAGGGTTTAAAACAATGATAAAACTAAATGATGATATTTACAGATAAAAATACCTAAGCACAATAGTATCTTACACAGTGTAATAAATTTGATGATCATAGTTTTTGTTAATACCATCACATTTTCCTTCCATATACTACTACACTGATTACTTTCCTAAACATTATAATCTATTTTACTGTTAAAATGACATGCAAAGATACTTTTAATGAAAATGTTTACTGAGTAGACAATTGGATTTGAAATATTTCTTGTATATGGTCTATTTATATATTTTAAAAATAGTTTTTTCTTTAAAAATGTCAAATTATTGATAGAGATTATATCTCTAAGTATTCAGTAAACATTTGATAATAATACATACCAACAACAATACAACAAAACAAAACATTGCTCACGGCCTCATTTCTGCAAGGTTTTATTTTTCCGAATAATGTTAGCACATCTGTTTTCCTAAGACTCTTATGAAACCGCAGAATTACAGAGTGAAGTAAGTAAACATGGTACCAAGCACGGGCCTGAACAAGGCTGCAGTCATCTTTGGTGCTTAAACAAAATGCCTTCCCTGAAGCTCTTTGTCTGTCACTGGTTCCCAGGCTATGACAAGCAAACCAAGGCCAGAAGGTCCTTGTATGCACATTTCAGCATTGTGAAAGGCTGTTTCCCTAAAGTCCCTCTTGGCACATAACAGAAATAGAAATTCAAATTTTGGAGTTGGAATGAAAATTTCTCCTGGAATAAAAATCGCCACAGGTGAGAGTGTTGATCAATCTGAATACTTCAGCATGACTGATTTCAAGATTTGATTAAGTTAAAGGATGAGGACAGTTTGAATGGAATCTTTGATGAAATACAGGAACATTCAGAAACATAAGAGTTCTGAATAGTTACAATGGTTTGAAAAGCTGTCAGTTTGGAGCTGGCTTCTAAAATACAAACAGGGGGAAGAAGATGGAAACAAATATTATCACTTGACATTCTACATACTGTTATTAAATTGCCTTTCAAGAAATAGACAGAAAAGTCTAAAATTCACCACAGGAAAATAATTCCTTCTCTCTGAGGACTTCTCAGGTGAAAAATGTTCAAGTCAGAATTGCTTATTTCCATTAATTCCCTTATATTCTATTTCTGGAATAAATTGCAACATCATAGTCCTAAAAAGACTGAGATATGATTAGCTACTTTAATTTCCACTTTCCAACTGACAGTCCACCTTTAAA
>PVLA01006477.1:0-76235 GCA_004027455.1 Hydrochoerus hydrochaeris | reverse complement strand
TCGCATTGCATCGTGCCAAAACAAATATTTATTTGTAAAGTGCCTAATCAGAGACCCATTAGGGGGGCATTTTACTGGTCAAATCTTTATCAATGTGTGATAACAAACCAATCACTATTTTTTGACTTCCATTTCAATATTGTATTCAGGTACTGGGTGCTTGCTTTTTCTTTCAGTCATTTTGAAAGCTACTCATACCTTTCCTTGACTTCCAAGTCCGACTTAGCCAGTGTGGTGGATGGTTGCCACTGTTTTGTGCTAGGGCCATTACAGATGTCTTTTCCGAACACTTTAATCATGACTTCATCTGCAATGCCTGTGAATGGCCCCTCCATACGGTCACCATACAATCATACCAAATTTCCTTTGTTCATGTGTGCCTCACTGTTTATTTGCTTAATGTCTATATGAGTACAGGTATTTTTAAAATCTAATAGGATTTTAATTATATATACAGTTCAGTTTTAAATTAAAGGCCCTGTGCAGAGAAAGAACATAATTAATTTCTAGTTTTAGGTTCTTTTCACTTCATTTATCTACCTTTGAATATACTAGGGACAAGAAAAATCAAAATAAAATGCTTAGAGCTGTCTATGTACTATTATTTAAAAGAGAATGATGGGAAAAGTGACCTTCTCCTAGGATAGTTACAAAATGAATTGTCTTACATATACTGTACAATTAGACTTTGAAGAAATATAACAACATAAAGCACCTTGCAAGATAAGTGTAAATCTTAAAAACCACAATACAAATAAAATGATATCTATGATATATTAATAGTTATCACACAAGCATATACATGTTTGTCAAGGACTGCTAGGAAATTTGGTAAAATAAATTATAAATTGAGATGGAGATGAGTGTTCTTTTCTTTAATCTTTCTTTTTTATACTTTTTTATATGGTAATAAAACTGAAAACAGAATCACATTATGAAGAAATTAAATATTGTCCTTAGATATCATGAGAATTTGTACTATAATTCTTCATCTCTGGAGGACAAACTCTAATGATTAGGTGAATGCTGTCATTGGAAGTAATTTATTTCTTTTCATACATGAGCACTCTACTGTGTAAATTTTGTGTTTGTCTTCAGGTTTCATGGAGTAAATCTGAGGATAGTCCACCTCTAATCTTCCAAAATTAAAATTGATTCTTTCCTCTAGGACTCCTTGTATCACATCATTTTATCATTTCATTTATACCAGTGGAAATGCAGTGTTTAATTTAAATGAAAGAAAGGTTAATTCCAGTCTATCAACATAAATGCATGCTCTATTGTCAAACTCCTCCTTACAGTTATTTTAGCCAAAATTATATACTATAATTGGAGCACTTAAACCATTCATCTTTTGGCCTGTTGAGAAAAATCATTCATAATTCTCAAAAGACAGAGAGTTATTAAATTGTTTCCCTTTTGTAAGCTTGATCTGATCCAGATAGAGAACATCTTCTGTAAAAGATTTTTAATCTCTCCAGTGGAAGTCAACTACATGGGGGATAATACTTACACGATAATAAACTTGCTTCAGGAAACATATTCTTTTAGACCTCTAGAAATTAGATTAATTGAGTTCATTTCATCTATTCTAACAAATAAACATAGTTAGGGACTCAAAAATATCACCAAGCAACAAGCTATTTATTCAATTACTCTATCAAATCAACAGCCAACTAAAGAAAAAAAGCAATATAAATAAAATATTTCAACTCAATATTAGTTATAATAAAATGAAAACATGCTCATTAGAAACTAAAAGTAGTTAAGGAAATTGTGTTATTTAGGGGTATTAACACTGTATACATTTCAAAGATACTGATTTATATTAACCTTTAAATATTAATTTTATGCAATATACAAAATCATTTATTCTCATAATTTAAGAGACATTATACAGGTGAGAAGGGAAACCAATCTTCCTAAAGGGAGTTTTTACTTAGCTTTCTACCTAATTCACAGTAAGGGGAGATAAGAGATGATAAAATACAATCACTATAGAATTCATTTTGTTCAGGGTAAGAGAATATGAAAATAGTGATACTTAAATTTAAAATTTAATAAAGTGACAAACTATTTGTGGAAAGAAAATAAACTGACATTTTAGGAAGAGAAAGAGCCCAAGAAAAATCACTAAAATGTGGAAAAACTAGAGGTGATTTAAAGCAACACTTATTATATAATGTTTATTTTTCACACCCCTAGTTTTTTAAAACCCTGTAGTAACAAACTTGATAGAGTCTTATAAATGAAAGAACCTGACGCTGGAAACATAAAAAAATAGGAGTGGAGAGAATTTCTACTTCTACAAATAGTTAAACTAAAAACACCTAGAGTATTACAGTGACATGTGGTTTGAAAGCTTCACGGTTCTGTTAAAGGCCTACTTACATAGTAAAAAAAAAAAATAAAAAAGTTCATATTGAGATTAAGAAGAAAGGTATCATTGACAATATCACCATGTATTTTTTTCCATTGGAATTTACTGTGTAAAAATTTCCAAAAGGATTTGTACATCATAATTAGTAATGAGAAATTTCTAAACACTTGACCTTAATTTTTTTAAATATTTAAAGTATATTTATTAATACACATATGTATGTCAACATATGTATGTATGAAATATGTTTTAAGTATAGAACAAATAGTTTTCTTTATTATTCTCATACACAAATATTTGAAAATATGTGAGAAAGTAAATTACTACATTTACATTAAAATTTGCAATTTTTTCAGGTACTTTTTGACTTTTTTTAGTACACAAGGATTACATTCACTATATTGAATTGGTACATGTACATAACATACTTCAATTATTTTTTTCCTCTTACACTAGTCTAGGTCTCTTCTGGTTCAGTATGAATTTTAGGATTGCTTTCTCCACTTCTGTAAGGAATGCTGTTGGTATTTGAATTGGAATAGCATTAAATCTCTATTAAATTCTGGAGGTGTGGGCATGTAGACTATATTGTTTCTGTCTATCCAGGAACATCAGCTGTCTTTCCGTTTCCTAATATTTTTGATGTCCTTTTCAGAGTACTATAGTTTTTATTGCAGAGGTCTTTCATTTCCTTGATTAGGCTAAGTAGGTCCTTTTTTTGATGCTATCATTAAAAAATATTGCATCCCTAGTTTCCTTCTCAGTGAGCTTGTTAATTGTATACTATTGATTTTCGAGTGTTGCCTTCTTCCCTGTTACTCTATTGAATTTGGCCATTCTAGGAATCATTCTTAGAGTTGTTGGGGTCTTCTTTGTAAAAAGCATCATGTCATCTGCAAATAATGATACTTTAACTTTTTCTGTCCCTATTTGTACCCCTTTTATTTCTTTTTCTTGTCTCACTACTCTGGCTAATATTTCAAGAAATATATAAAACAGAAGTGGTGACATTGGCCATTTTGGTCTCATTCCTCATTTTAGAGGGAGATCTCCCAGCTTCTCTCCATTTAGCAAGATACTGGCCTGGTTGGTTTGACATAGATGGTTTTTATCAGATTGAGATAAAGACTTTCTTCTATTCCTATTTTCTTCAGAGTATTTTTGCAAAAAATTACTTTAACAACTAATGTTATGAATTTTAAACTTTTAAAACATTAACTTAATATACATTAATAGCTATATCTATGTATTGCATTATACTTAATAAAGTTTCACACTTTTATAATTATGAGTTAGATATTCTGGAAAAGACCTTCTGTAAATGACTGCTCAAAGGACTGTCAAATTTTCTTTAGAGGGATTGATTTAGGACTTTTATCTTATGACAGCAAGTTAGGAGTTAAGTTGGGAATTACTTGTTTGTAATGATAAATGATAAAGTTTAAATTAGGAACAAAACATCATAAAAGTCTTTTACTGTGATGTATAAACTTAAACTTTATCCTTTATATGATGATGAAAATATTTCTTCATAATACAGATAACACCTTTTCAGGTTGTTGTATGGTTTTATTAATATTGTTGAAAATATATTAGCATTGCCTTTAAGTAAATACAATTAGAGATGTAGAGAAATAGGAAATAGAACTTCCTAATATCTATTCTATAACAAAATGCATATCTTTCAAAATCACTCTGACACAAACTTAATACAGAGGCATAGTAGGGTTGGTCAAGGCAGAAAGTGATGTTCTGACAATACAAGTAAATGTGGAAAGTATTGTAGCCCTGATTTGCTTGCTTCTAACATGGTAGAACAGCAATAACAGAGGAACTAAAGGAGCATTAAGTGTTTTTCCTCAAGAAAGGCATGGTACTTCAGTTTAAATAGTGCAGATTTGTATGAAAAAGTTTTAACACAATGCACAGCAGTTTAACAGTATGGACATAACAGCATAGAATTCTAGGGAAAATAATAAACACAGATTACTGCTCCTTTTAGAATAATCGTATAGGAAAGATTCACCTGGCATTCAGGGGTACCTTCCCGTCATCTCTTCCTGATTTTACATGTGAGCTAAAAAGAGCTTTAAATGTTTCTTTCTTTGATTAGTTTATACACATGTTTTCTGTGCTTACTATACATACACATGCATCATGGAATTCTTCTTATATAGAGACATCAATTATATCTTAAGAAATATTAAAATAATAAAATCATAAAACCCAGGAAAATAATGATGTTAATCTAGACATACTCTAAAAAAGTCTCCATTTATTTGTGAATTCTGATACCTCGGTATAACCACAATTTAAGGAAACAATCATAACAGAACTGTTAAAATATTTTGAACTCTATAATAATAAAATATTATTTACAATAAGATATGTAATTAATCATGACTATTGGATATTTTGAGTCTTTAATGTATGCATATAAGAAGAAATGTAAAATCAATAATCTTAGCACTGATTTCAAGCAAACAAGAAATTGAGAATAATAACTGAAGAAATGCTATTATGATACAAGCAAAAAGAAATTAAATAGCAAGTCAAAGATAGATAGAATAGATGAAACTACAGGTTGACTCATCAAAAAGATGGACAATTATTAAAACCCTGAGAAGCTAATCCAAGAAAGGAAAATGAGTGAAGGCACATGTAATAACCAGAAATATAAAGGAAACGTAGCTACTGAAAATTCAGACATTAAGAAGATATTATAAGCTATATTGTGTTAACAAATTTGAAATCATTGATGTCATTATTTCCTTGAAAAAATACAAAGTACTAAGCCTGGAATACACAGGAGTAGGAATAAAAATATGCAAATTGAATAATAAAACAATTAAACATTACTGAAAGGAATCAAACATATGTAATTAATTGAATTATACAAGAAAGTCCATGGATTAAAACACACATACAGGGGAGAACTGAAGCTGATCAAGTTTAGAAATATTGGTAGCGTATTGAAGTAGCTCACGAACCAGAAATAATTTGATACCACTTTCTCAGTTGCATGACTGAGGCTCATTATAGTGTCATTCTCTGCCACAGGGGACTCATTCCACTCATTTCACAATGTTCACATGAGAATTAAGGGAGATCAGGAATATAAAGTACCTGGGTAGTACTAGGTACATAACCAAATTCTTAGCTCTGTTACTTATATTATTGGAAAAAGCTATGACTTTTTATATTCTCACCTTCCTAAATATGACTGATTTCACTCCTAATCCAAGATATCAATCATTCAACAAGATTGTATTTTATTGGTATCTGGTCATAAAAGAGATAAAAGATGTAAAATTGAATTTCATGTATTTGTTCTCACTTCAATCTATGTTATAAGACAGTTATGGTTTTTGCTGAGACTTAATATTTCATATTTATTTTTAACATATTATTGTCTGCTCCAGGGTACAGAAGTTTTTACACTTAAATGTAATAATAAACTTCTAAGAATTTATATATATATATATATATAATAAATTTTTTCATTTCTGGGAATGAATTTAGGGTACAAGCAAATATTATTAGATTTCCTGTGTGCATAAATCTCTCCAAGTACAGTAGTTGAACAGTTAATAACATATAGAGAATACTTCATTAAGCTGGGGAAGACAGATAAAAGTTAATTTGCATATTTGCATGCAATGTATCTTTTGTATTTTCATGAGTAGAAGAAACACTTTTTTCCACTCAGCTGTTCAACATTTCATGCTTGTTTGCTTGCTCCACAAAAAGTTTCAAAGGCACAGAGTAATTTTGAAGAAATCTGGCCAACAAACAGCAAGATATAAATTATTTTCCATTTTTGGTGTAGTATATTATTTTGAAAATAATTGGCAGCTGGAAAAACCTTTTATAAGAAAACAACTTCTTTCATTTTAATTGAATGTCAGTAAAATTTTCAATGTCAGTATGGGTTACAGCAATGTGGGATTTCATTAAAGCAATCTACAAATCACAGAATCTAGGGTTTATTGCTATTTAAACAAATCTCAGCAGGCAGCATAGAAGGACACTGGCCTGCAGAAGGGAATCTCTAAATTCATCAGTCAGTTTCTCTAAATGTAGTTCCCACCAGTAGCACCAGATTTTTTTCCTGGAAGCTTGTAAAGATTATACATTTGTAGCCAACACTGAGTCAGACTGAGTACTTGCATCTAGAATTTTAATGAGCTTCTATGCTTATTTTTATGCACCATAAATTCTAAGAATCTACTCCATAATCTTAAAGAGGATGGAACCAAAACTTCTTCATAACTGCTCAGAAGCTTAAGAATCAAAACCTATTCTTTGGCTGCCTGAGTTTTTTATTTTTCTTTCCCCCAACTAGGTGGTTTGATCCTCAACCTGTACCCCACGGGCATACTGAAGTAGGAAGTCTGTCACTGTGGCAATAATGACTAGTCTTAGTGATACTTTTGTTCATAGCTATAAACTCACAGTCTGAATTTCATCATGTTTCACTGTGCCGTTCCATTTCCGCCTATTAGGTGCTTCCTCATAGTCCTTTATAACTTATTATAATGTATAATCTATTATTACCTACTGCTCCTTTAACCACTTGCTTGTCAGCCCTTCATGATAATGATCTTGAAAAAGAAAAGGTAAGAGAACCTATCACACACAGTCACTTTAAAACTTCTCAGTTATATTAGCCTCCTCTCGAAGCTGGAAGAAACACTAGTGTTCTTTCCAAGAATGCATTGCAAAGTGATGCTTCCTAGGAATGTACTTTCTCCAGAATCAACGATTGGTTCATAAATCACCAAAAGCCTGAAAAGGAGAGGAGTAAAGTGGCAAAGAAAGTCAATTTCTTTCACAAATGGAGAATTTTGCTTCCTAAATTACCATAAGGTTGTATAGTCAGTACAATGAACAATTCCATTTAAACAAAAAGTTGAAAAATGTGATTCCTATGAATATTTTGAAGGATACTAAGACACTGGCATTTTGTGGTACTAATTGCATTGCAATTATAATGGACTTCTTGAGTGTTCTGTTGAGGTTTATAGTCACTATGGTAAAAAAAAAAAAACAAAAAAAAACCCAAAAAAACAATCTGTCCACTCCAAACATTTTATGCATTAAGGAAAAAAAAAACTGACAACTTCTAAGGGTTTTGTAACTTCATTTCAAGAATCTATTACTTTGCTGTTTGACTGGTATACAAATCAGTGAAATGAGTCAGTTCCTAGTTCAATTCAGAAACTAAAGTCTTTTCAGATTTAGGAAGTGAGTGGAGAGTGGCACCTGGCACTGACACAATATTTATGAACTCTGACTTAGCTGGTTTGTAAAATAATATTTGATAGAGAAAGTAGAACAGAAGGGTACAATTTTCAATCCATGAAGGAAGCCATGTAGATAGTAGAAAATGACACTAGTATTTACCATTAGGAAGTGTCTCAAGTAAAACTTGACCCTTCCCAAGTACCTTTCCACAATCAAAAACTATGGAGAAATACAGAAAGAAAAAAAAAAGTAGCATTTGGTTTTTAAATTTTATTGTCTTAGAGAAAATTTTATTTTATTTTTCTTGGAGAATAGTATATTGTTATAGAATAATATTCATGAGATAATTGTTACTTCAGGCAAAGATATTTAATTATTGGTAATTTTTCTTTACTGTCCTCCGGCTGATACACTTATATATGTTATTGAACAAAGTAGTTACCACAGGCATATGAAAAATCACATTTGCTAAATATTTATGTTTCCTTCATAGTGGAAGGGAAATAGTTTTCTTAATTCAATTACTAACTTTAGTTTGATCAATTCAATGCAATTTGCCAAGGGCATTTTAGTAGCAAATAAATAAATATTAAATTATAGTAAATTTAATCTTCCCTTGTCAAAACAGATTTATCAAACTCTTGTTGTGTCTCTTTCTTAAGTATTTTGAGTTAGCTTTTACAGCTCAAAAGTCTGGTTTCCACCTTTACTGAAAATACCTTTATTAAAACAATGACTTTCCAATATCAACCAAATACCTTGTTTTCAGATTCATTTTTTTAAGGTGCTAGGTTTCCTGAATGTGCCCTCCTTAAAATTTTCTTTGGCATCTGAGACATTCTCCTTGTTTTCTCACATCTCTCTGATTCGCTTTCTCTCTTATTATTTCTCTACACAGTCCTCACGTTTTGATATTTCAGAAGGGACTGCTGTATTTGCCTGCCTATGCAGATGCGCTTGGCATTTGTAACCATCCCACCCAAATTCTCAATCTATGTGTATCAGGTTGTCTGACTCCACGAATGGGTGGATGGCCCAAGTCAGCCAGGGCATTCTATTCCCTTTACCACAATGGCCAACCACTCACAGGTGGACATATAATTTAGGACAATCAGTGAAAATTAGGAGCAGAATATTTCTCCAAACTGTAGATTTCTAAGCCTGTACAGACTTATACTGTGCTACCGGGAGGAAAAGATACCTCAAGGAGCCTATGAATCCAGCACTGCTTGAAAGTTGTGCCAGGATTTATATCTACCAATCGCTTCCTTTCTTCTCTCTCTCATACTTATTGCTTCTGTCTAAAAAGGTAAAATAGTCTAAGAAATATTTTTGGGTTCTATCATTAGCCATTTAGTTCTCATATTCTGTTTTGGTTAAGTGTTCTACATAGTTCCCAGGGATTAAATTATAGCGAAATGCTCAACCTGAAATTCCAAACCCCTGTCTCCTCTTTGAGTGGATTCCAGCCTACGAAAAATCTCACAATGGACTCTCACAGGTTTCCCAAAAGCAACGTGTTTCAAATTAATATTTTCCTTTATTCTTCTCAACATGCTTCTATTCACTGTCTTCCTGGATGGTTCTACCTACTTTGTCTTCCAGCCAGAAATACTATGATTGAAGTTCCTTATCAGTGCTCTTCTTCTATATTACTCATTCAGACAGAACAAATCCAAATAGTATTCAATATTATTGATTACTGTTCAAATGTAAAAAATCCGATGCAGTAGCTTCAAAGTTATATACTAATAACATTAACTGCACTACTGTTTTTTACTTTATATTTTTAAAGTCACTGTTTTAAGTAGTTTCCATGTACTTTTTCCATTGAAATTGCCCAAATATCCTCATAGGATACACAACATTTGTTAAAAACGATCTCAGCACAAGTACAAAGGTTCCTTCTCTTCTGGAAATAATTTATTATTCCACATTGTCCCTTAAAGGTATTAGAAATCAAATATCAAATTAGTATCAGATGTAGGAGGACAGCTATTTGCATGTTCTTATAATCTTGTCTTCATTACATTTTCTAACACCTCAATTTTAACATTTTCACATTTGATGTTGACTACGTTTTAGGCAGGCTACTTACAGAATCATCTTCTCTGTAACTCACCACTTTCTATAGCATACATTTTAAATGCCCCATAAACCTACACATTAGTTTCCGGGTGGCAGTATGTGGAAGTGGTAGACAAAGATTAGTTGTTTATTTTATTATCAGCAGTATTTGCTCTTTTTATAAGGTGAAATGCTAAATTAAAAACAGAAATCCAACTTCCATGAAATGAAATGCTGTTTCACTATTTAAGTAAGTAGAAGAGGTCTCATTAATAAAATTTTATTATTTACCTCAATTTGAGAGGAATAAATTTTTCATAGTAAGACATGAAAATAACACATAGGGAAATTGACAGAGCTGCATTTATTCAACAAATTTTATTCAAAATTGAAAGGTAAAGTATAAATTAATATTTTCAGAAATATAGAGAACTTGGCTTAATATTTCAGAGAAAATTATAAAAATGAGACATAGAAAGTCAAACATCCAAAAGAGCTTAAGCATCAGTTATATACTTCACACAGCTATGTCACATATACCTGCGATTTATCTCTAGTGCACTACTGTTATTGTGGAAAGCATACATGGACATAAGTGTATCAGGTGTAACCTTACTTTCCACAGGTAATCACAAATTATGTCATGAAAGTACTATATATGTCACAATGATGAACTTTGTTTCTGTCTAGAAACCCAATATATCCATATTCAACTACATTGCCTATTCACTTTGTGATAACCTCATGATTTTATGTGTAATAATCCTCTGGTTTGCTTCTTTTTGTTTGATCACTTAGATAATTATGCATTCCAAAAATGCCTATTTTCGAATCTTAAAAAATCACATTATTTGTATTTTTATTATCTTGCTTCAACTTATGTTTTAAACTATGTTCGTTAGTGCATTTTATCTTATTTTTCTATAAAATGAAATTAATCACAATAAATGTATACATCACATGGGAAACCAGAATTTGAATTTTTGCCTAATTTCAAGACCTAAATAGTTATTTTTTGAGTATTTTCACAAATATACGTAGGAGCGTATGGACCTCAATTTAAATAGGGCATTTACCCAGGTTAAATCATATTGTCCATCCCATATTACAAAGATTAAGGTCTAAGTGCTTGCAATAGAAATTATAATATGACATTATATAAATATAAATGTTTTACTTTTGCTTAATAAATAGAATTGTTTTTAATTTATTGAAAATATTTAGAAATACACATTACAATTTTTCTACAGATGTTCTACTATTAGATTTTTCTTTTGGTACCGGGGATTGAACTCACAACCTTGTGATTGCAAGACAGGCACTTATGCTGCTGAACTAAATCTCCAGCCCTGTTCTACTATTAGAGACTTGATAGATATTCCTCAACCATGTGTAACCAAATTTGTTTTATAATTGAACATGATTTTAATGCCATAATAAATTAGTAAAGATATGTAACCAAAGTTGATCTATAATTAGACAACTTTAATGCCATAATAAATTAGTAAAGCTCAGATAGTGTTATTTTTATATCCTTGAGGTGTACTTTTACATGAAATGTACTCCTTAAAAAGATACAAACACAGCATTAGAAAAATATTTTTGCATCATTTCTAAAGGGATTCCAATAATATGTAATCAATATTCTCAGAGTAATTTATATTACCTGTTCTGTATAATTTCTGATCATCTGAAGTCTGGCAACTTAAATTTGTAATTCTCCAGAAACTTGTAGTTTTCAATATAGTTCAAGTGTTCATTTTCATTTTTACCATAAATTTTTCTCATTTTCAAGTGAAATATCAGGTGAATCAAAGATGTATTTTAAAATGTAGAAGATCAAAGTTTTATGATTTTGTATTTGCTTATTATTTTTATCTTGCTAAGTATATCCTGCTATATTATCTTATTAAAATTCTTTGTGAGTTAATAACTAAATTTCAAAATATACTCATTTACATGGGCCTGTATGAGTATATATGTGTATGAAAAGAATAAAATCAACATTTAAACATTTTAATTTACTTTTCTACAAGGAATATGATTATCATCCTTAAGAATTTCTAATTTATCTAAATTGTTTGATTTTGGCTATAGTATGATGTAGTTCTAATCACCTATGTATCTCTTTCTATGCCAATTAATGTGTCTAAGGCAAGGCGTGATGAAACTATGCATTTCCCAGAGGTGATGAAACTATGCATGCATGCCACACAGGCTGTTTGCTACCACTGAAAACTCTACAAGGTTCACCATCACTAGACTGCATTCTGTTAGACAGAATTTAAAGACAGTGAAAACCAGGATGTTAAAATGCTAGCTCCTGACTAGACACCATTTGAATCGTGGGCAGTTTTGTGGCACTAAAACACTATCTTGTCAGTAGGGACAAATGTTTGACACAACTGTCACTTCACTGAAAAAGTTCCTTTTAAAAAATATTTTAATCAAGAACTCACTGAAATTTTTAGAAAAAAGAAGACAAATGTCTTACACTAGCCACAAATTATTGAAATGGCTCCACATTTCTTAAAATTGCTTTGATCTAATATGCTTAAAAAATACTTTCTTGACTTGTGGGCAAATTCCCAAGAATCTATCTTTGTTTTTGTGAAAAAAAGTACTCTTGCTCAATGAGTATTTTATCTTCTGCCCTTAATTATTATAAATACAGAAATCACCAGAAATTTTACATACAATGTAAGTCCGTCCTGTATATCATGTTTCCCTTTCTGACAAGGTGAAACTATATCAATCCCTTAAATTCAGCATAAGGCAGACTAGGATGGAATAATAAAAACTGTTCTGCCTTAAGGAACTATATCCAAGTAAAAACATATAAAACTATATTTTTTTAGATACTGGACAAGAGGCAACACAGTAGTATGTTCCCTGCGATAAGTGCATAAAAGTACTTGAATTGTACCAACAAACACTTCATGGTTTGTAGCTCAAAAAAGGTCGAGTTACCCTAAAGAAACTCTGGGGTCTTGTTAAGTTGAAGAAATACAGATCAAATTGGGAAAAATCAAGGAAACTGGATTTTGTTTTCCAAGGCAGAATAAGAAAGAGGAATGAGCCCCAAAGAGATGCGTCCTGCTGAGACTGAGTCATGCTTTCTGCATTAATGAAATTAAATGAAACTAATACAGACCAGCGCAAGAACCACAAGAAAGGAGTGAAACAATTGCTGGAGGTCTCAGGAGTTTGAGAATAACTAATATTTCTACTTCCCCAATTAAAAAGACGACAAAATACACTGGTCCTTAAGAAAAATCCACAGAAAAATATTGCCTTACATATGAAGCTAAATTAGCTCCTGCCTAAATGTTTCTCAGGAAATATCATAGCAAAACTTAAAAATTTAATAGAAGATCAACTTGTAGCACTATGTTTATAAAAAACATGTCCTGGAGGGAAAAAGACTTGATCAAATAAATATAGCTGGAATATTTCTAAGTTACTGAAATGTATAAACATGCTTATTCAAGCATAAAAATAACTTCAAGAAGAAATAAAATTAAGGAAACCACTAAGGAATACGGAAGGTTAGTGACAAAAATATATTGGTGTATCAAGAACAAAGAAATGTTGCACACAGGTGAAAAAAAGAGCAATAAAAACATACTTCTCATGATAAATTATTTAAAACAGAATATATGAAAAAGCATTATTATGATTTTGTAGGAAAAATTGTGTCATCTTAGAAAAGTATTTCCATTGAGATTGTAAAATCTGTCAAAGAAAATATAGAAGAAATTTTATGAGTATGGAAATACTGCTTAGACTGGACATAAAAAGCTCAAAAATCTTTAAAAACTCAACACATTAGCAAGATAAAAATACCCTTGTAATCTTCAAAAACACTACTAATCAATTAAAGACAAGCCAAAAACTGGGTGAAATGATTTATAATACATATGTGTTAAAAAGAACATATAACTAGAATATAAAATTATGTCATAGCTCAGTAATGCAAAACCTGATAACTTTTTAAAAATTTATATATATTTTTCTAATGAATTATGTGAATTGAAAGCAAATATATGAGTTAATGGGAAAATACAAACCTAATATACACTATATAGCCAATAAAATTACTGAAATTAATAGGACTCTTAACGATAGTTTTGTTGAAGACAAAGAACACCTGAAACAAAGTATCACAGCTACACTGAAAAAGCAAGATTCTTTTATAAATAAAAAATGCGTCATTCATATCATCCAGGAGTCCCCACCGTGGTTTTGCCAATAAAACAGAAAACATATATCCACAAATAATTTTATTTGTGTTTATTTAGCTTTATTAACAACAGCAACAGGAGCATGTGTGTTTGGGTCCTTGTCGCTGACCATGACAACCTGCGGTGTCACATTAGCCACTCTCTGATCCCATGACCATTGAGGGCTCACATCCCCTCCTCCTCATCCCCTGGACTTGGGATGGTCACAGATCATCAGCTGCCCCTCCTCCAAGGCCCCCAGACCTGGGACAGCAGTGGATTATAGGTTACCCTTTCCCCCTACCTAATAGACTGTAGCAGCCCACTGACAATCAGAGACCCCTTATACCACCTGCAGAACTTTGCTGGGCTGATGGGAGACTCACCAACCCCTCATCCACACAGAGGACCTCAGTGGGCTTGTGACAGTGTGGTGAGTTTCCCCCTCAAGTAGAGGACCTCAGTGGGTAAACAGGAGCATTAGTGAATTCCCCCCAGCTGTAGGACCTTAGCAAGCCTGGCAAGTGTGTCAGTGAATCATTCCTCCATATAGAGAAGACCAAGTGAGTTGAGGAGAGTGCCAATAAAGCCTCCCCAAACCTGGAGGAAATCAAAAGGGCTTACGAGACACTAGTGACAAAGTAGGGTCCCAACTGAGAGGAACACTATAGCCAGGCAGATCTGGTGGCCTAGAACAACCTGAAGTCATAGTAACAGCAGAAACTAGGGGTTGATTTATATCAATACTCCTAAGTTAGTCAGGAGTATCCTAGGACTCAACAGGCCCTGAAGGAAGCATTCAGGTTACTGGTCTTCCCCTTCATTGTGGGGCCCAGAAATTGGACAAACATCAACTACACAGTAGGGCCATAAATCATGCACTATGGATAGTTGAGACTAGTGGGATTGAAAAACAAAATATTAGCCCAAGAGGTGAAAATGACAAAACAAAAAAGCAAAATGCAATCTCAAACATCCAGTCCATCAGGAACAAGTACAGGAGACATTGATATAGAGGATATTAAAAGTCATACAACAGAAATTTCTAAAATGATAGTAAGAGAAATAATAAAACAATTCCATGGGGCTATAGAGGAAATTAGATTGGAAATAATCTTTAACATAAAGAAAGAAATTACAATCTTAATAAAGGAGTTGCTCAGCATGGCTATAGAAGATATAGAAAAAAAAGTATAGGAGCATGGGATAATGATGGAAACCTTGAATGAATAACACAGAAAAGAAGTAGAATGCATGAAACATATTCAAAGAGATATCTAAGAAATAAAACACTCTATTGAAAGCTGGAGAAACCATTTGAATGAAGCTGGGGATAGAATTTTGGACCTTGAGGACAGGATTACAGCTAGCAATCATGAAAGGAAAGAACTTTTAAAAATAACAAAGCAGCACTAAATGAAAATTCAACAACTTCAAGTTGATACAAAGATAAATAATATAAGGTTGGTAAAAATGAAGATACAAGAGTCAGTGCAAACAGCATAGGAAAACTATTTGTAGAAGTAATAGCAGAAATTTTCCCAAGCATGGGAAAAGAATCTGATAAATACATAAATGAGGCATATAGGATGCCAAACACTCATAACCAAAATAAATCTACACCCAGATATATACCAATTAAAATCCAACACATACAGCATAAAAACAGAATACTAAAAGCTGTTAGAGAAAAGGCACAATTCACCTATCAAGGAAAGCCTATTAGAATCATGGCAGACTTTTCAACACAAACTCTCAAGTTAAGATGAACTTGAAATGACATATTTCAAGCTCTGAAAAAAACAATTTTCAACACAGATTGATGTATCCTGCAAAATTTTCTTTGAAATTAAATGGAGAAATCAGGTACTTCCATGGCAGAGAGCAACTGAAAACATTCAGTTCCACCAAACTGACCCAAAAAGAGCACTGAAAGACATATTAGAGAGAGATAAAATGACTACAATTCCCAGAACAACAACAGAAAGAAGCCACTAGACAGAGAAAGCAATTAAACAAGGGGAAAAAGCAGAAACTCAACAGCAAGAAAATAACATGACAAAGTTGAACCAGTACATACCAGTTATATCCATCAATGTAAATGGCCTTGACTCATCTATTAAAAGAAATAGGTTGGCAGAATGGATCAAGGAGGAGGATCCAACAATATTCTGTATACAAGAAACACATATGACTCAAAAGAAAACTCATACTAGAAGTCAAAGGATGGGAAACAATATTCCATGCAACAGGAACCCAGAAAAAAAGCAGGGGTAGCTATTCTGTTTTCAGACAATATGAACTACAAACAAAAAATCATCATAAGAGATAAAGCACTACATACTTGTCAGGGGAATAATTAAAGAGGAAGAGCTAACAATCATAAACATATATGCACAAAATTACAGGGGAACCCAAATATGTAAGACAAATACTAATAGACATGAAATCCAAATAAGCAGCCTATATCTAGAGAAATCACTCCTAAAATTCATCTGGAACCAGAAGAGACCTAGAATAGCAAAGGCAGTTCTAAGCAACAAAGCCAAGGCAGGAGGCATCACAATCCCTGACTTGAAGTTATACTACAAAGCTACTGTAATAAAATCAACATGGTATTGGAATAAAAACAGACCTGAAGATCAAACTAGAAGATACAACTACAAACACACTCCACCACCTTATCTTTGAGAGTCTGCCTAGTGGAAGAAATGGTAAGAGTGCAGAAGATTTTATGGTAATCATGTTTCACCATTATATTGCTTTGAAGTCTTGTATTTTCATTCATTGGTTTGAATGGTTTTATACTGTTTTGTTTGATCTTATTATATGCGATGGTATGAATAGTTAATTTGAAGTAAAGACAATATGGCAGCCATTGTTGATTTAATATCATCTTGCTCTGAAATCTTACCATGCTTTTGTTTTTCTATTACCATTGGTTCAATCATGTTGTGTCTTATTGGATTTTAATATGTATGATAGTCTAAAAAATTTTTTTTATGAAAAATGAGATAGTGGCCATTGTTCATCTTTGGTTATTTGAACAGAATGACTTGCAATACTTTCATTCTCTTGAGTGGTTTTATTCTATTTTGTTATGTTTGATATTATTGTTTGTAAAGCTAAGCTCAACTATTTCAAAGAAAGAGACACTATGGTAGCTACTGTTGATATCCAGTTGTCTTGTTGTGAAGAGCTGTGTTGCTTATATCATTCTGATCTGCTTAGATCTGTCCTCTTTTGTTTTATTTTCTTTTTAAAAAAACAAATAAGGAGCCACATAATTATAATAGGGGACCATAAAACCCCACTGTCAGAAATAGACAAATCAACTAGACCAGAAGTTTGCAATGAAATAACATAACTGAATCAAACCTGTGAACAAATGGCCTTAGTAGATGTTTACAGAATGTTCTACAAAACCACATCAGAATACACATTCTTCTCAACTATGTATGGGACATTCTCCAAAATAGACCATGTGTTAGCCCATAGAACATTCTTAAGTAAATATAAAGGGATTGAAATTATCCCATGCATATTATCTGACCATAGTGCCTGAATTGTAAAAGTGATTAAAAACCTACCAATGAAGAAAAGCCCAGGTCCTGATGGATTCATGGTGGAATTCTACAAGAAATTTAGAGAAGATGTAACACCAATAGTCCTCAAACTCTTCAATGAAATTCAAAGGGAAGCAATTCTCCCATAACTCATTCCTGCAGGCAAGTATTACTCTGATACCAAAACCAAAGACCCAACCAAAAAGAGTTATTCCAGTCTCACTAATGAACACTGATGCAAAGATCTCAAAAAATACTCGCAAATAGAAATTAGCAAATCATCAAGAAGATTATACATCGTGACCACGTGGGATTTATCCTAGGAATAAGGGGATGGTTTAAAATACACAAATCAATAAATGTAATACACCACATGGAGCCAGAGACAAAAATCACATGATCATTTCAGTAGCCTCAAAAATATTTTCAATAAAGTCTAACATTTGTTCATGATAAAAACCTTACAGAAACTCAGACTAGAGGGTATCTACCTCAATCTGATAAAGGCCATCTATGACAAACCAAGGGCAACATTATACTAAATGGACAAAAACTGAATGCTTTCACTCTAAAATCAGGAACAAGACACGGATGTCCACTATCACCACTCCTATTCAATATAGTTCTGGAAACATTAGCCAGAGCAATCAGACAAGAGACATAAATAAAAGAATAAGGATAGGAAAGGAAGAAATTAAAGTATCATTATTTTCAGATGACACAATACTATAGATAAAACACCCTAAAATCTCCACCAAAAGACTACCAGATTTAATAAACAAATTTAGCAGTGTAGCTGGATACAAAGTCAACACTCAAAAATCAATAGTATTCCTGTATACAAATAACAAACTCACTGAGAGAGAAATTATGGAAATAACCTCTTTCACAAAACATCCAAAAAAATGAAATACAAAGGAATTAACCTAACCAAGAATATAAAAGCCCTATACACTGAAAATTATACTCCTCTAAAAAAGGAGATTGAAGAGGATATTAGAAAACAGAAAGCTATCCCTTGCTCTTGGTTAGGAAGAGGCAACATTTGAAAATGACCATATTCCCAAAGCTGTTATACAGATTTAATGCAATCCCAATCAAAATACCATTGACATACCTCACAGATCTAGAGAAAATATTTATAACATTCATTTGGAAACAGATGAACCTAGAATAGCAAGGGCAGTTCTGGGCAATACAAGCAAAGCAGGAGGCATCTCAATCCCTGACTTGAAATTATACTACAATATTACAGTGATAAAAGCCTCATGGTACTGGCAAAAAAAAAATAGACCTGAGGATCAATGGAATAGATTGGAAGATGCAGACACATTTACAAACACACTCAGCCACTTATATTTCACAAAGGGGCTAAGAAAGATAGCCTCTTTCACAAATGGTGCTGGAAAAACTGGCTTTCCACATGCTAAAGACTGAAACTAGACCCATGTCTATCACCATGCACTAAAATAAGGTCAAAATGGATCAAATATCTAAATATTAAAGCAGAAAAAACTAAATCTAATGTAAGACAAGGTAGGTTGAAATCTTGAGGACATAGGGGTAGACAAAGAGCTCATAAACAGGAAGTACTTCAAAGAATAAACAACTGGGACCTCATCTTATTAAAAAGTTTTTGCACTTCAGAAGAAATCACCAACAAAGTGAAAAGAAAACCCGCAGAATGGGAAAGAATTTTAGCCAGCAGTCCCTTAAAGGACTTAGGTCCAGAACACAAGGAATTGAAAAATTTCAAGCCTCCCAAATTGAAAGACCCACTCCAAAATGGTCATCTGCAGTGAATATGCATTTCTCAGATAAAGATATATAAATGGCAAATAAATACATGAAAATATGTTTACCATCATTGGTCATTTGAGAAATGCAAATCACAGCATTGAGATTCCAACTCATTCCAAAAAGAATGGCTGGCATCAAGAAACCCTAAATAACAAATGTTGGCAGGGCTGTGGGGAAGAAGGAACACTTCTCCACTGATGATGGGAGTGTAGACTGGTGCAGCCACTGTGGAAATCAGTATGGAGAATTCTCAAAAAACTAGGATTGGAAGTTCCATTCAATCCAGCTATCCCCCCTGCCACCATGTATATTTTCCCAGAAAAATTGAAAATGTCATGTCTCAGTGTTATATGTGCACCCATGTCTCTATCAGTGCAGTTTGTAATAAATAAATCTTGGAAATAACCAAAATGCTCATAAACCACAGAATGAATGAAAAAGATGCGGTATTTTTATACAATGGAATATTACTCATCTATAAAAAGATGATTTTGAGGCTTTTATAGGTAAATGGAGGCAACTTGAGACTATTCTCATAAGTGTAATAAATCAGACTCACATTTCTAAATATATTGTCTTTCTATTGTAAATAATAATAATAATAAACTGAAAGATCAATAAGATGCAACATGTACAATAGATATTGTAATAATGAAAGGGAAAGAAAGTGTGCAAAAGAAAAGAACAACTTGTGGGTAAACACATATAACTGTATGTATGTTTAAATGTGCAAGATAGATAACCATATTGCTAATTCTCTGATAGTTCATCAAAAAGAATTGATTGTTCATTTTCCATGCTTAGATTTTGTGACTTAACAACTACATCTAAGATAACAATATATAATATATTAACTAGTGCTAATTTCTTACTGTTTTTGAAATTCTGTATTATTTCTACCCTTTTTTCTGTTTTGCTTTAAAAAACAATATCAACATGTAGAGTTAAAATGACATTTTTAACTAAGCAAGATATATTGATACAACTATACTGTAGAATAATAGCAAGTCATAAAAAGGAACATATTACTGATTCATATAACAATGTAGATGAGGTATAGAGGCAGTAGGGTATATTTCGGCCCACAGAGATTGCTCAGAGAGGACCGGGAAGGGTAGAGAATATATAGGTATACACGCATAGTAAATAACTAGCAGCTGTTGGGGAAATATTTGTTTCTATTGTATGTAACTTGGTTTGAATGATGGAAGATACTGACAACATGCAAGATTCAGGCTTGATTTTCTTATCATACTTGAAGGATTTTCTCAGAGGTGGTAAATATCTTATAGAATTATTGTGATGATTAAAATATTAAACAGGAAACATCTAAAAGACTGCTTTGAAGAGAGTAACCTTGTATAAAAATCCTTCATATCACTATTATGATGTTGAAGATTTGCCTTTGAGAAAGAACTTCCAGCCACCCAGCAGGATGTGTGAGTTTGTGGTTACAGATTAGAGAATAATTTATAAGCTCTCTCAATTATTTGTAAAGAAAACAGGTGTGAATGACTTTCCATCTTCTCCAGACACCTGGACTGCTCACCATCCCATACCAATAAAGAGAGTGATCAGAATCCTATCAACTAGACCCACTTTGAAGTTTCTATTTTTGGAAAAAATTGTTTGTATCTGTGGTTACCGCAATGATTTCTTCTTGGCTATGTCACATCATTTACTTACTGTCTCTCTTTTGCCGTCTCTGCCTCTGTTATCAATGGTATTGGTTTATGTATATCAACCCTCTGACTCTGGTGGTATGAATTTACATATTAATAATCATTTTAACACATAATATATCCAAAGGAAGGAAAATAATGTATCTTAAAACTACTAGATTTGCAAAATGAACTTTATCAAAGAAGAATTGCATTTCCCAAATTTAATTAAACTGGGTATCTTTAAAGAAAAGTATTCAGAGTCATTATTACAACTGAAAAATACAGGATGTCTGGACTGTAGTGGGGATGGACTCATCTTTGTGTATCTGGGTAAGTGATTCTGTGTACTTTCATTTATATGGAGGTTCCCATTACGTTTCCTTTAAAGTACATTTTAGTAATCCAGTCATCTACAAAGGAATTAGTAGATAGCTCCTTAAAAGGTACACAAGTTCAAGATTTTATTTTTGTTTTTAAATCAATTGTTATTAATTTGTAATTCTTTGATAAACTGTACATAATATAAAGTTAGTTTATCTATTTAAAAATGTATAACTGGTAGTACTTTAGCACATTCACAATATTGTGAAACCATCACTTGTCCCTAATTTCAAAGTTTTATTACTGCAGAAGGAAAACATATCTATTTATTTCTCATTCTCTGGAAGTCACATATTTGTTTTCTATGTATTTTTCTTTTCTGCAGAATTTCTATGTTAAACTCCATAGTATGCGGTTTTTCTGTATGACTTCTCACACTTAACGAAATATTTCATTCATTTTGTAGTAGCATTAGTACTTCATTCTGCTTAGCGCTAAATCATATTCCTTGTACAGATTGTATCACATATTATTTATTTGTTGATGGACATTTGGATTGTTTCTATTCTTTGGATATTATGCATAGTGCTGCGATGAATATATTTGTACAGGTTTTTAAGCTTGTTTTAAAATTTTTTGAGTATAAACCTGGGTGAAATGGTAATTCTAGGCTTAGCTTGTTGAGTCAAACATTTATAAATAAGATTATATCTTTTTTGATATTATGGTAAGTAAATTGGTAAAAGTATATCTTTATAGATACATGCAGACATCAACTTACAAAAGTGTTGAGATGTGTATATATATATATATATATATAAATACACATATACATATGATATGTCTAAGAGAAAACATGTTAATTTAAAAATATTTTCCAACAATACCCATTATTATAGCTAACAATCAAATCCTATATGTGTCCTATATTGATCACTAAGGACATGAACATATTAAGGAAAATTCTGTTATGTAATTCTTGCCCTTAATTAAGTAATCTACATGAATACAGGAGAGCTAGGCAATTGCAAATTAAGATTCATTCAGAGTGGAGATGGGTGAAGAACTCATAGGCTTGGACTTAAAAAATAAAATCTATAAAAATTTGAAGTCACTTATAGAAAGGTAGAAACTATCTACTTGGATCAATCAAGTACTAAATTTCCAAAAATTCAGTAAGTGAAAGTTGAATAGTCTTTAAGCCAGAAGTCAGCTTTCACAACTTGTCCTGACTGAAACCTCAATCCAAGCTTGCAACCTGCCTCTGAATTTTGGAACTGACCTTTTTGCATTCCAGTTACCAACATGGAATCATGCTTTGGTTACAAACCCACCCTACTGGAGTCCCAGATGTAGGGATAGACAAAGGGTGCTTCTGAGACTGAAAAACAGGCCTTTCTTGAGAATTCAGGAAAGTTGTATGAAAAGGCTTTTCAACTTGCTACAACTTTGAATCTGAGCTGCTATTCCCATGAACCTGGGAGAGAATATCATAGTAGAGGATGATGTTCAGATCATTTTGCAAGCTGGGAGAGTCTGAAACTCACAACAGAAGGTTGATTTATGATTTATCTCAAATAAGTATTCCATTTCAATCTTGCAACTAAGTCTTCCATTGCAAAAATACACATCAGCACCCTTGTTGTAATCACTGAGAAAGTACTTACAACTGCCTCATCAGCTGCAGTGCAACACAGCACGGTTTATATAACTTTCTGTTTATGAACTAGTGAAATCTTTTTTGAAATGGCCATTTTGTGACTATTTAAACATTTTGATTTTACTGCATTCTTCTCTTCAGTTGTTTAACAAACATCAAATAACAATAAACAATTAAGTATAAACAATGCTGAAGAACTTCAAAGAAGTATCCAGTATCCCTAATTTGGTTTATGAATACAAATTCTGATATGAACATAATAGGTGGTATCTATAGGCACTTTGCTCATAGGTAGATATATCATCAATATTATTTATTTATATATTTCTTGCTCTTGTTAGGTTAAGGGCTCCATGTGGAGGGCATATATCTTACTCCTTTCTTGATCTGAACAGTTCATGCATATCAAACCTACTGGTAATCCATAAATGATTAATCATAAACTAGTGAATCAGTAAAGGCTTTCTTGCTAAACACTCTATTTTCAAATAACTAGCTGGCTTGTTTATGCCACATTGATAGTAGCTTTTTATCAGAATGAACAAAGCAATGATTATGGTTATATTGCATAATGATTTTTCTGTTTGATTTTGATGCTCTGTTTTTCAGTCTGTTTTAATTATTTCCATCTAATTAATGTTGTCTGTTTTTCAAGTGCATTATTCAGGGTTGTTTTTTCCTTGAACAAATAGAATAATATGTGAAATGACCTTAAATTTTACAAAAAGGATAAATTTAAAATTATGCTTAATTTCATAGCATTTGTCATATCTGTTTAATTTTGTTTTTTTAATTAGAAATTCATCATAATATTAATTATGGGCTCATTTCTCAGTCACTAACCTTATGAGTTTATGAGACAATACCTATATTGTAAACAAATGTAATGATAGTTACTTTGCCTTAAAAATTATAAATAAGGAATAATATTTTGTGTGTGTGTGTGTGTGTGTGTGTGTTTGCTTTGCTGTAGGGGAAAGGGGGAAGAAACAAAATAAATATATCTATAATATTTTTATGTATTTTGTAAAAGTTAATGCATTTATTCTTTGCTTCTGTTTGTCAATATGTCTATACTTATGGTAAGACTTGATTCTTAGTAAATATCTATACTATAAAATATTTCAACCTCTTTCTTTGAAAATTATGACAGAATTGCTCAATATACCACTATCCCTGGAAAATCACACAAGTACACACACACACACACACACACACACACACAAGATCAAATAGCTGTAAAACCACAGTGTAAGCCAGCAGATAATTTGAAAATAGAAGCAAAAGGCAATTGTCTTATAAATTGCTGATCTCCTCATACATCTTGTTTCTGTGTTAGTTATTTTGCCTAGAAAGGAGGATCATTCTGACAGCTACAACTTGTTAGTGTCTCTTTATAAAATATGACTAGAAATATTATAGGATATTCTTAAGATCTGTTTGACATTTTTAGAGTATTATTTACACAATTCTGAAAGAATGAGGACACCATAGTCACATGTTTTTTATTCTCTGAAATTAGTCATCCTCAATTACTTCCATGGCAGCATCAAAGCCATTTTTCATCTGGCTTTGTTTGCAGAAGTAAAATCACTTACTCCCTTCCTTACACCACACACCTAAAAATACTGCTGGGAAGTTGGAAGGGAAGAAAAATCAGGTAACAGTATTTGCTGACAAAGTGGATAAGAACTTAATAAGACAGATATTATTTACATATGTAACTATGTTAATGGATACCAGTTAGGAGTCAATACCTCATCTTAAGTTCAGGCTCTAAATAACATCACAAGAAATTACACTTTATCATCTAAATTTTGTCTAGGAGCAATGCAATTTTAATGTTCTCTACTTAAAAGAAAAAAAAATGTGAAGTCCTTTATCAGCCTAATGCCAGCCAGTTGCACAGAGCAGTGTGTTAGTAAAGCTTTCTGGAACCTTTCTCATTATTCACATAGGGTCACTTTTAGTTATCCAAGTCTTTTTGTATCATTATTACCTTTGCTTTACCATTTTTATTTGCAAATTAGTTAGTGGTCTGAAATTAGAATGTAAAAACAAAGAGCCATTGATTAAAGATTAACGCAGCACGGGTAAGCTGTTAAAACACTAACTAATAGGGAAGGAATTAAAAATAGATCTATTTTTAAAGGCAGGCAACGTAGTAAAAAGTGTCTTTCACTGTGCAGTTTTTAAACTCTTTGACTGCGGTATCTATTAGAGTTTAATGTAGAGAAACATGATTCAGTTGAAATGTGAATTCCCATTAAAGGTGTCAGGAGTGCTAGAGGGGAGACTTCAGCGGAGACCTCCTTTCCTTTCCTTTCCCTGTGGTCAAGGGAAGAACCGGAACTCTTCAGCATACGCAGAGTTAAACCATGAGTACCTGCCAGGAGGAATGATACTACCAAGTCTTCATATTCTTTGCATTTTTCCTGTAAAACTCTGTATTTAAATGTGCTTATTCAACTGTTTCAGAGAGGAACTTTGTTCCTGTCCAAGAAAGGTAACGTCATATCGACATAAATAGCCATACATACAATTTGCTGATCTCGTAATTAGGAAAAGGATTCTGGTTACACATGCACCGTTTCTGTGGCTTTCTAAGAAATATCGAGACAATTGCTTTTTGTGGTTCACTAATGTTCTATGCATAATATTTCACTTGCTGTCTTATTTTATAATTACTTATTTTTTTTTATATCTATCTGTCTTTCCATTTCAAGCACCTACCTCTGGTCTTGGCAGAAAGTTGGCACAGAAATAACTTTTATTCAATAAATGAGTGCCAGGGCAGGTTCCCTGTGGATAATCAAGTCATAATATTCTTTCTTTAAATACTTCCTAAATAAAATTTCTTGTTAAAGAGCAAAAATTAATTATAAATTATTTGCCTAAGAAATAAGGAGTTTGGGTAGAATGAATCTAGTGGAATCAGTAATATTCATGCCTCTGCTGAAATCCAGTGAACCTTTTTAAGATTTCAAATTGCAAGCTCTAATGTGAAAATGATTTGGTAGAAGATTATCAAACTCACTGGACTGGACAGGGCAGTATGTCAGCACCTTTGTCCACGTTGACGCGTGGTGGTTTTTGAAGGTAAGCAGCGCCTTCATCATTCTGGCATTCTATTTCAGCCTAAGTCTACATCAGAAGCCTGCCAGGGCTCAGTGCTGATAACAAAGCACTATCGCTTTTCAAAGTGACAGAGCACAGTGACATATCAACAGTAGGACTTAAACGAAAAGCCCTTCTAATTTAACTGGGAATCTGCTGAAACTATATTCAGCTCAGCATTCTCATTTTCAATTAAAACTTTGTTGCAGTGAGAGAAAAGTTTGGCATATCCTTTCCTCTTTTGAGGCTGTTGTGGGATCCAGTGGAAAGGGCGGGCAGTATAGTGCAGAGATGGCCAAGTGAAATCCACGTACATGTCAGCCCTTTTCATCTACTAATTGCATTTCTATCACTCACAGAGAATTTTACCTGCCAATTCATGTTGCTGAACTGTTTCTTGGAGGAATTTTTTTCTGATATGTGCAGAAAGCAATAAAGGGGATATTTTGTGCCTACTATGTGCCCTCTACTACTGGTACTGCTATGGGGTGTGAAAGGCTCCTACAGGTGACAGTTATGTAACTCTTACTTGGTATATAATATAGATAGGATTGTTTTCATTTTTTTCTAAAAAATATGAGCAAAGAAATTAAGTAATTTCTGTATGGTGACACACAAAATAAATAGGACAGCTGGAATATGAATGCATATCCATGTTCAGTTAGCCCTGAACGTTATCTATAGTATTGTTAAAATTTTAAAGTAGATGATTATGGATAACACACCAACACCATTAAATACTACTATTAAAAAAAAGTGCAATGCCATCTTAATGTTTTACTTTTCATATACTGTGTTCCTGAAAGATACTTAGCCTGCGGTTTTACTTTTACCCCAAAACCAATTCAGAATACTAGCCCCAATCTAGCTGTTGGCACCCAGAGGTATGGCACTTCCTGGGATCTGTGCAATTTGGTGCCTATTCTTTATATGAATACTAGGGCCAAGGATGCACCACTAAAACTTGATTTCATCTTTATGAAAACCTAAGATAGATTTTTTCCCTCGAATCTGAATGTTCAAAAAAAGTTGTCTTTTTAAAAAAACTGATATTTAAAAGATGTATCTCATGAGTTCTGTGTAATAATATAACTGTTCTATAGTTCTATATATATAGTTCTATAACTATAGTTCTATAGTTCTATATAATTATATAAGTGAACTTACAGTTTCTGTTTTCGCTAAGGTAATCTCATAGTCAAGCTCATTAACCACTGTTATTCATCATTCACTTTAGAATGATTTGAATCACTTCCGTTTCTTTGTACCAGCATGTTATTAATTCTCAGTAATTCTACTTTTTCAGAGTATTTAATCACATTTTTTACTAGTTTTTAAACTTACTAAAGTATAACATGAGCTTTCTTTGGTTTTCTCTTCCTCTGTTCTCCTTCCCAGAAGGTCCTCTCCCCTCCCCTTCTCTCTTTCGTTTCTTTGATTACTTGCAGTAAAAGAACAAACTTGCTGGCTTCATGCAATAAAAGTCTTCGCTACTGCTGATAAAGAATAATTTTAATCACACACATGAGCACAGCACCAGCCAAAATTTTGGAAGAAGTATGTCCTGTTAGGGAGAAAACAGGTTTCTGGCAATTTGTCACTGAGAGAACCATTAAGTACAAATAATATATACACGTAAATGGTTGATGTGTTCCTCCTTTTGATGCTTAGAGTACATTTTTCTTCAAGAGATATTTTTGGAGCTTGGCTCCATACCAGCTCTTTGCCTTCTGTAAAATGGCATGAGTCAGTTTCCCATAATTCGATTGATCAAAACTTGGACCAAAGGAGTGCAGCCATATGGCACCCAGCTCAGCAATGCTATGCTGCAAACCAGAGAGTCTGGAATCCTCAGCTGCCAAGAAGCAGAATGCATAGTGATGTATGATTAACACAGACATTCAAGAATAAAATATTGATGCACTTTTAAATTGATATTGATGCATGTATGTCTGAGATTAGTTACTGTTATTTTCCTATGCCAACAAATGTCCCAAGTGAAGATTATTCATAAGGCCTTTGATTTAAAAATTAAGAACCATCTAATATTTAATATACATTTAAATTCATATTCTTGCTTTTTTGGGAAACATTGTAATGAATGGCATCAGAGACATCATGTGAGTCTACAGTTCAGTCAGCAAATTATTCACTGAGTGCTTCCTGGAGCCGGATCCTCTTCTTGGTTCCAGTGATACAGCAGTGTATAACACTCATTGTACAGTGATGGATAATATGAAAATATAGACTATAAACTAAACTTATGCATGACAATTTCAGGTAAGTATGAAGAGAATAATACAGGATGATGTAATAAAGGAATGGAGACGGGCTGGAAGTGAATTATTAAGATGGGTACTTCAAGCCTTCATAGTTTCAGTGACTTGAATGGAGAGTAGTCAGTTATAAGAAGATACTGGAGAGAATGGCTCTGCTAGCTCACCAGTGCACACAAAGTCCCCTTCAGGGGAAGAACATTAGAACTTCTGAATTGAAAGTAAAGTACCTGTAACTTCAGCATCAAGAATGGGAGGAAAGGAGGGGCCAGACAAGAAAAAATACATTTACACACCATGGTACTCTTCAACTACAAACAATTTTTGTGCTTTGGCCAGGAAAGATTGAACTTTATGGACCTTAACTTTCTCGTAAGTTATGAACTGATCTTTGATATCTCTCCAGCTCTAAATTATTCTGTTAAAATAATTTTTAGGATGTCTATTCATTTTGATAATTCATTCACATCAGACATTTCTAGTCTTTAGAAATCCACAGTCCTTAACAGGATTAAATTAGTTATCTGTGTGAGTAATGCACTGAATTTTTAAAGCGCTAGACAAAATTGCACTTATAACATCAGTTCTCCCAAAGTGCTCAATGCCATTAACTGGTGGTGTGGTCCGTATTTGGAAACCACATTAATCTCTTTTAGGATGTTAGGGTGCTACTTAGTAGAGTGTTGTTTTGGTTCAGTGAACAGGAAAAGCATTTCTAGCTATATAAACTATGAATGTGTTTATGTGAATATGTAAGACCAATCAACAATGGAGAAGATATACTTTTAAATCAATCATTTCCCTCTTTTTTCAGATAACATATCACTCTCATATACATCATAATTACTGATGTTTATTAAGAATGAGCAGAATTATCCCTCCAGGCATCTGAATAGTGTGATCTTTGGAAATGAGAGTTCTCATAGAGATGCAGATTCTGTCTTTCCACATTTCCTTCCAAGACTCACACTTGTAAGGTTATAAATTTTACAAATGAATTCACCAAGTTAGCAAACTCCTTTTTTCTTATGACTGCATGTATATCTCTGTTTTCATAACTTTGACAATTTAAATATTTTATCACTTGGCTAGTATCTCCCAGTCAGGTTTTATAGCATGCTGATATAACATGATCAGATGAAAGATGTGCTATACACACAACCATTTATTTTAACACACTTTGACTGTATACACACACAGTATTACACATGGTTCTTGGTCCTGAGAATGGAATTGTAAGATTGAGAGACGTAATTTCTACCTTATGGGAATCATAATGCAGTGTGTTTGTGTGTATGAAGAGTGTGCATATGCTAAGGTATGAGGGAGGCTGCAGGTGGTTTAGGAGGCGAGTATAAAATGCAATGATAGTATTTATGAAGGCAAAATACTGAGGGACATAGTGACACCAAGGAATGGTACTGAGATACGTTTATATAACCAGGAACCTCCAGAAGCAAAACCCAGAGAGAAATAGAGGGTAAAAAAAACCCAATAAGGCAATGTGGGACTTGAAAGATTTACAAATAATGTCTTTAAAAAAGGCTAAGAAAATAAGTTATATTGGCTTATTTATATTAGATTTTGCAGTGTTAACCTACATTTATAGATCTGGTATAGGAAGTTGAGATAAAACTTCATACATTACCTTCTGTTTCTTATTTCATCAGTGGATGAGATCAACTACTTACTTTAAGGGGTACAGTCATGAGGCCCCGAAGTACTGTATACAGGTGAAACAGTATAATGTAAGTAGTGGGCAATTGTTTCACTTAGAGTGTAGCTGCAGAAAGTTACAGCAGAGATTTTTGTTCCTATTCCAACTAACAATCCATAACCTACAAAATCATATCTTCTTCTTTTAGCTGACCAGATAGCTAAAACTACGAGGTGTGATAGAAAAAGTTACAGTGAGTGTTCAAGATTAAAAATATATATATTATAGCAAAATACATATTGTCTTTAATTCTCCTCAAGACACTTACACTTGCTTTGAACACACTTACCCAATGTTCTTGCCGCTTCCTACCAATCTCATTTCCTTATATTATGGCAACTGGACACCAGCGGAAAGCTTCAGAGAATTATCCCCAATGTACAAGCACATCTCAAGTTTCTGCTTGTTTCATAATTCTGACTTCACCTTCACTAAAGCCCATTACATTCTAGCCTCAGAGGGTGGAGTCATCATGGTCTCCCAAAGTAATTTTTGCTATATTTTTGAGGTCTATGACGGATTCTTCCTCTTGCCATTTAGAAACGTCATTGGTTTGTTTTCTCCCTTTAAGCTTTCTTGCATGGGTTGTGATCAATATACAGTGAATGTTCAGGTGTTTTAAAATTTGTTACAGTGAAAGACACTTTGCCATTAATATATCTCTTTCATGCATAACTTTCCTAGATCAAAAATATAGTAAATGTTGCTCCTAAGTACTCTTCAAGCTATCCTATTGGTATCTAGTTGCCATAATGTAAGGAAATGACATTGGTAGGTTTGTGGAAGGGGCTCTTGAAGGTGATTTTTCATGACGAGAGAAGTTGAGCTCATCTTCTTTACAGGAAGTCATGTTATGAGGAGCAAAACTGTTCTGATAATCACAATCATGATAATATTGTAATGTACCTAGTATATATAATTCCTCACATAGTGATCAATTCATGTAATGAAATATGTAACGTGATCTTTAAGTGAGGAATGTCTATGTATAAAGAACATTGATGGATTAACAATAAAAAGACAAACAACTCAACCAAATTAGGAGAAAAGACTAGATGCTACATAAAAGAAGATACATAAATGGCCATCAATTATACAAAAGGTACTTAACAGAATTAATCATCACAAAACTCAAAATAAACTGTAATAAGATGACTTATGTGTTATTTCACCTTATATAGCAAATAGGCACAAAATGGAAATCACTGGCCTTGAATATTATAGGAAACAAACAGCAAAAGAAAATTATTATGGTATTGAAACATTTGATTTTTCTGAAAGCTTATTACCCTAACACAATAAAGTAATTGCTGTAGTTGAATCAGGAAAATATGTACCTAGTTATTTTTAAAGCCATTTGTGCTTATTATATTTGTAGTATTATAAAATACCTCTTTCTCAGAGCATTTTATATGAAATTTGCTATGAGTCCAAGTTTTATCAGACAACTGTCAGATTAAAATCCCTCTACCTTCAATTTTGTGAGCTATTCCAAATCTCATAAAACTAGACTTAATCTGTTCTCTTGTAGAAAACATATCTGAGCCACTGCTCATATCTCTGTGATATACTTTAAAATAACCTTGGCTTGAATTAAGCTTAAGAGTAAATGGTGAGCTTTTAGAAAACTTGCTTTATACTCAGCTGTTCCCTATAAAACAGTACTTTGTATCAGTATATTTTTCTATTCAGATATAAAATTCTTACCATCAGAAGCAAATTTATGAAAAGGTTTATAAAATATTTAGAATATTAATTTTGTGAAATTTTAATTAATTGCTTAAATATTTATTTTGTCCTTTTATTCAAAATGCATTTTAATCAGTGATTTCCAAAGTGATTTTTCTGAAAATATTGTAAATCAAAACCCATTTCCACTAGGTATCTATACATGACAAATTTCTCAATTCTACTAAGGTTAAAGTATTTATATTTTCTCAAAAATATTCTCTGATAAACTATGCACTTTATCCAGTGTTACTAAACTCTTTTATAACAAAAATATTACTTTAATATCAAAAGTTTCCTTGTATTCATACAAGCTGGATCTATAAGATCCTTTCTCTATGCATAAATAAAGCTCTCTTTGGATCAGATTCTTAAAATTTTTAGACTTTTTAAAAGGACGAAGTCCAAAAGCCCCAATCTTATTTATTTTATTATTATTTTTCATTGTAATAATTGCACTTTATACTTTTAAGAGATATTTTACTTATAATTTTATCATTATTATAACAGTAAATTGAACAGTCTAAACTCTTAGCAAATTCTAGTTGATAGCTCATATTTCTTAGCAAGGTTTCATGGTTTCTGAATAAATCTTAATAAGTCTGGAAATTGTTTTTGATTTGTTTTTTGAGACAGGACCTCACTATTTTACTCAAGCTGGCCCTGAACTATGTATTCCAAACTGGCCCCAAACTCCTGATGATCCTCCTGCCTTAGCCTCCTAAACACTGGACCTGCAGGTGTTTACCACCCTGCCTGGCATGTTTGGAAGATTAAGTTGAATTCTCATTATTTTCAGTGGTTTCATTTTTAATGCAATTTAGGATAACAGAAAATTTAATAGGAATATATAGCAATTTAATATACATTCTGCTCCCACAAATACATGGGTTCCCTCACCAACTTCTTCTATTGGAGTGTTCCATTTATTGTAACTGATGAGCATTGATTGACATAGCATTATGCCACAGAGGCTAGAGTTCACATTATGGTACACTGTTTCTGTAAAATGAAATCTATAGCAAATATAAAATGCCATAGATTCATCGTTATACTGTTGTAGAGAGTAGTTTAACTGCTGTCTAAACATGTTGTCTAAACATTTTGCACCCTACCCATTCATCTATCTCTTATTCAACCCCCTGAAACACCAATGAACTTTTTCCTCTCTGTACAGCCTTTTTCTTTTTCAAGAACATCATAAGATCAGAATCATACACTAGAAAGTTTTCTCAGAATGGCTTTTTAAAACACATTTCAATTCTTACATTATTTTGCATGACTTAGTAGCTGGTTTCTTTATAGAATGGAATAGTAGTCCATTGTCTGGATGTACCATTGCTTGTTTTTTTTCAAAAGACAATCAGTGAAAACCAGCATTTCCTTTAATAGATTTATCCATTCACTTCCTAAAGGACATCTTGGCTGTTGCCAAGTTTAAGCGATAATGAATAAAGGTGCTTGAAGCCACTACATTGCAAGGACTATGATTACTGCATCATATGGTGAGAACATGTTTGGTGTAAAAGGAAAATGAAACTGTTTAATGAAGTGGCCATTCCACTTTACATTTCACCTTAAATTAATGAGAAATCCCATAGCTCCTCATCTGCCTACCAGTAATTGTCATCAGTCTTTCAGAGTCTGAATGTCCTTGCTGATGTGCAGTAGTGTCTCATTGTTTTAACTGGCATTTTTTTTCATGACTAGTTGAGTAACTTATTTTCTTGTGGTTGAATGTAAAGAAGTCTTTGTATATTTCAAATAATGCTACAATCATCTATTAGATATTCACTTTATTAATACTTTCTCATAGTCTGTGACTTTTCATTATATCTCACAGAAGCTTTTTGTTCTGTATTTTAGGAAACCCTGATTACCAATTATTTCTTCCATGAATATTATCTTTGGTTAAATTTCTTGTAGAATTCAGCTGTGAATCCATCAGGACCAGCACTTTTCTTTGTTGGCAAGTTTTCAATTAGGTTTTCAATTTCAATAGCTAATATTAGGTTATTCAAAGTTGCTATATCTTCTTGGTTGAGCCTTGGTAGTTCATATGTTTCTAGAAATCTGTCAATTTCCTCTGTGTTTTCCCCTCTATGTGAGTAGAGATTTTCAAAGTAGGTATTCATGATCCTTTGAATTTCCATGGGATCTGTAGTAATTTCTCTCTTTTCAGTCCTTATTGCATAATTTTGGGTTTTTTCTTTCTTTTTCTTTATAAGGTTGGCTAGAAGTTTGTCAATTTTTTTTATTCTCTCAAAACACCAGTTTTTTTGATATCAGCATTTCCTGAGATCCACGCCATGTTGGAACTTGGGGCACTGGGAAAACAGGCAGCCAGCTCACCACTTTGGTGGGCAGCTGTGAGCCTACCAGTGCAGGGGCTAAGAATCAAACATCCATCACCCCACTTCTAGCAAGTGAGAGCCAGAGATCTGAGCATCTCTTGCAAGTTTGACTATAAGCAATATAGCAAATATCTGCCATCTGTTTGAAGGCAAATATTATTATCTCTGTTTTGCTCTGTTCTTATCAATGGTATTGCTCTAGTGAATATTCTGTTTTTATAATTTCAGTATTTCCTTTGATATTGCTCTACCTGATTGAAAGAACAACTATTGTGAAAAGCAGATACACTATTGTACCTATTGTTGTTATCGTGGTAACCTGCTGTGAGGTTCTGTACCAATTTCACTGCACTGCCTCAATTGGCTTTGTCCTGTCTTGTTCTGCTGTATTTTACTACCTTCAAGATAAAATAAATAAATAAATAAAATAATAATAATAATATTTAAGAACAGATTAAAAAAGTACATAACAACAACAAAGCAGATCAATAAGGTACTGAGCAACCTGATACATGGTATAACTAAACAGATAATGGACTTAAAAAGCAAAAGGAGGGAAAGAAAGTGCTCTAAAAGATATAACTGCATGTATAGTTAAGTGTGTAGGACTGATAACCATGTTGTTAAGCTTCTGTTGGATTGGTGACCAGCACTGTTTGCAGCCTCACTGTTTGAATGTCCACTTTGTATGCTTTAATTTTGTAACTTGAACAAGTATATTCAAGAAGACAATATGTAATATATCAACTAGTGATTTCTTATTGTTTGTTTTTTTGAAATTCTGTATTGTTTCTACCCTTTTTTCTGTTTTGCTTTCCCCCTCTCTCTTTAAAGAAAATTAAAAAAAATCCCACCAGCTTTTTGATTCATTAATTCTTTGTACTGTTTTTTTAGTTTCAACTGCATTGATTTCTGCTCTAATCTTTACAATTTCCTCTCTTCTATAATCTTTGGGTTTAGCTTGCTCTTCTTTTTCTAGAAGCTTGAGATGAAGCATTAGGTTGTTTATTTGTGCTCATTCTGTTTTCTTGATATGACAATTTATATATAATGCTATATATTTCCCTCTTAAGACTGCTTTCATTGCATCCCACAGATTACAGTATGTTGTTTCTGCATTTTCACTGAATTGTAGGTATTGCTTTATTTCTTCTTTAATTTCATCTGTAGCCCACTGGTTGTTCAAAAGGTTATTTAATTTCCATGTATTTATGCAGGTTTTGCAATTTCTTTTGCCATTAATTTCCAATTTCAGTGTGCTATGATCAGATATTACACATGGGATAATTTCAATACCTTTGCAGTTACTTAAGAATGTTTTATGGGATAATATATGGTCTATTTTGGATAACATCCCATGTACAGCTGAGAAGAATGTGTATTCTGATGTGGTTGGGTGGAACACTCTGTAAATATCTACTAAGTCCAGTTGCTCACAGGTGTGATTCAGTTCTATTATTTCTTTGCTTTTTGTCTAGTTGATCTATGTCTTTGTGACAATGGGCTGTTAAGATCTCCTGTTATAATTGTGTTCTTGTGCATTTGGTTTTTCATGTCCATTATTATCTGTCTTATATAGTTGGGTGCTCCTGTATTTGGCGCATATATATTTATATTTGTTAGTTCTTCTTCTTGAATTTTTCCACTAACAAGTATGTAGTGACCTTCTCTATCTCTTTTAATCATTTTAGGTTTGAAGTTCATGTTGTCTGCAAATAGAATAGCTACCCCTGCTTTTTTTCTGGGTTCTGTTACATGGAATACTGTTTTCCATCCTTTGACTTTTAACCTATGAGTTTCATTTTGGGTCAGATGTGTTTCTTGTATATAGCATATTGTGGGATCCTGTTTCTTGATCCATTCTGTCAACCTATTTCTTTTGATAAATGAATTGAGGCCATTTACATTTATGGATATCACTGATATGTACTGGCTTGACTTTGCCATGTTATGTTCCAGTTGTTTGCTTTCTGCTTTTCACCCTTGTTTAATTGCTTGTCCTACCTGGTGGTTTCTTTCTGTTGTTCTGGGGATTGTGGTCATTTTTATCTCTATCTAGTATGTCTTTTAATATTCTTTCTAGGCTTTGCTTGGTGGACGTGAATTTCTTCAGCTGTTCCTTGTCTTGGAAGTATCTTGTTTCTCCATTAAATGTGAATGAAAATTTTGCTGTGTACATCAGTCTGGGTTGAAAGTTGTTTTCTTTCAGGGCTTGAAATACCTCACTCCAGGCTCATTTTGATTTGAGGATTTGTGCTGAAAAATCTGCCGTGAATCTACCATGCTTTCCTTGATAGGTGAGTTGTGTCTTTTCTCTAACAGGTTTTAGTATTCTGTTTTTGTGCTGTATGACTGAGACCACAATTATTATAGGCCTGGGTGTAGATTTATGTTGGTTGTGACTGTTTGTCATTCTATATGCCTCACATCTGCATATCAGATTTTTTCCTCATGTTTGGGAATTTTTCTGCTATTACTTCTGTGAATATTTTCATTGTGTCATTTGCATTGCCTCCTGATCTTCACTGATGCCTATTAATCTTATGCTGTTGTTCTTGGCAACATCTTGAAGCTGCTGGATTGTCATTTCAGGTTGCTTTGTTATTTTTAAAAGTTCTATCCTTTCATGATCACTAATTGTGATCCTGTCCTCAAGGTCTGAAATCCTATCTTCAGCTTCATTTAAATGATTTTGCATGCTTTGCAGCACCCTTTTCTGTCCATGCCACGTCCTAGTCCATCCACACCTTGTGACAATCGCTTCTCCAGGAAAAGGACACCACCGCATGTGGGAATTGGGCGCAGGGATCTTGAAATGTTTTGTACTGATAATTGTAATTTGTGTAGTTCACATGTGTATGTTTTTATGCAATGCTCAATATGGAGTCGAGGGTGGAGACTCCAGGGGGGTTGCTGGAGGCCCTCTAGATAACCCCTTTGTGAGGACTGATTGTGGGGTTTTGCCTTCTGTGAATAATGAGAGAAATGAAAGAGCTCATGGAGGAGGATTTACAAAATTCCTGTGAGACAACTGCCCTGAGACACTGGACAGGCAGCCAGAGACGGGCAACTAGGACCCATATGTTACGCCACCGGCTGCCTAAGACAGGCACAGGACCAATTGCTGTCCTACAGGCCCATGACGGGTAAGGCCTGGTTGGGTACATGTGAAGAGTCCTTGACCTAAGACAGGCGCTGTCCTTGCAGGGACTGCAACTCCCATAAATGATAAGGAAAGCAATGTAGGGAGTGGCCTAATAATCTCACACATCTCTTCCTCCTGCGGGCCTCTGGTCCTCCTGTGGGCGTCCGGGTGTAGCATATATATATTCCAGCTTCTAAAAAATAAAGCGGATTCAGATTCACTCATAGACTGGTGTGCAGTGTTTTTTTGTCTCTCAATCGCCGACTCCCTGACCACCTTTGGGAAACCCTAGCCCTGCCGCAGCTGGACTCCGGCAATGCTTTGAATAGAATTTTTTGTTCCTTGGATGTCTCTTTGAGTTTGTTTCATAAATTCTGCTTGTTTTCTACATTGTTCATTCAAGGTTTCAATCAGTTTCCCATGCTCCTGTACTTTTTTCTCTATTTCTTCTTTAGCTGCACTCAGCAACTCTTTACTAAGGTTGTTATTTCTATCTTTACATGGGAGAGCACTTCTAATTTGACTTCTTCTATAGCCTCATGGAGGTTTTTTTTTTTTTTTTTTCACTTGCTGTCTTTTCAGAGATTTCTGGTGTGTTACTTTTGAAGTCCTCTATTTCAATGTTTCCTGTACTTGCTCCTGGTGGACTAGATGTTTGAGATTGCATTTTGCTTTTTTGTTTTGCCATTTTCCCCCTTTGAGTTAACATTTGGTCCTTCAATCTCACTAGTGTCAACTGTTGGTAGTGTGTATCTTGGGGTCCTAATGTAAGGCTGATGTTTGTCTAATTGCTGGGTCCCACAATGAAGAGGAGGGCCAGTCACCTGACTTCCCACCACAGGGCCTGTTGGGTGAGTCCTATATTCTTCCTGGGCTGACAAGCCTAGTAGTATTGATATAGGTTAGTTCCTGCTATTACTTTTTCTTCAGGTTATTCCAGGTCATTAAGTCTCCCTGTCTATAGTGTTTGTGTTGGCTGAGGTCCTACTGTGTGCCTATGTGTCTCGTAAGCCCTTTTGATTTTCTCCAAGTTGGGGGAGTCTTTATTGGCACACTCCTCACCCTGCCTGATGTTTTCTGTGTGCAGGAAGGAGTCACCCACACTCTTGTCAGACTCACCAAGGTCTTACAGTTAGTTGGAGGGAGCTTTACTACTGGCCCTGTTTACCCACTGTACACCTCTCTTTTAGGGGCATGCTCACCACACTGACTGGAACCTACTGGGATCTTCTGTTTGAGTGAAGCCGTTACTGAATCTCCCTTCAAGCTAGCACAGTTAATCTGCTGTAGTCCAAGGTTCTGGGGAAAAGGGTGGGAGCTGAAGATCAACAGCAGTATTAGGTCCAGGAGGTAGGGGGTGTCCCTGAGGGGCCAGCAGAAGTCCTGGGTCTGGGCATCCACTGGGCTTGGGCTAAGGTTCCAGGGCGGCGTGGCATTCCTCAGTGCCAGCTGGAGTCGTGCTTATTTCTGAGTTTTGAGTGATGTTTCAAATCTTCCTGGGAGCACTGCAAATCACCTGGCCCACTTTTGGCTCCTGGGGCAGACTGCTGGCACCTGCTTGCTGCTTGGAGTTTGCTGGGCATGGCCCAGTTAGGCCATCAGGTACCTCTCCTGCATCATGGGGTGATTTCAAATGCAGGACATGGTCTTACCACCTGGGAGCGAAGTTGCAAGGTTTGCCCATGCACTGGGATTCAGCTTGCATGTGGTCAGGTCCCAGGACTCCCAAGTTTCTTTTTCATCTTGCCATTTTATACTACCATTCCCTCTCCTCCTGCCCATACCACTGCTTGACAACTACTGATTTGTTCCTTATTTCTTTAATTTTGTTATTTGATAAATACTAATTAAATAAAGCAAATCTTATGTATTATTTTCATAATCAATGGCAAAGTATTAATTGAAGTGCAGGGCTATGTCCCTAACTAGATCTGTGGTCTAAATATTTTAAGCACATGCAACAGTACTGCCAACATGAGCACAATGCTATACAGGTCTTTAAAAATTATTTATTTTGTGTATTTGAAATTTTATATTTATTAAATAGCAATGCACTCTCTGCCCCAAAACCACACTCTCTGCCCAACACCCAACATTCTACTTTTTCTTTCCAAGAATTGAATTATTTTATGTCCCTCATAAACCTGAGGTCCAATTGTGACTTTCTGATTTCATTCAGCATAATGTCCTTCAGAGTTGTCTATGTTGACACAAGTGACAAGATCTCCTTCTTTAGGGCTGGGGATTTATGTCAGCAGCATAAGTGTCTGCCTTGCAAGAGTGCAGTTGTGAGTTCAATCCCTGGTAACAAAAAAAAAAAAAAAAAGATTTATTTTTTTATAAAAACCAAAAAATATACTGATATTTCTTTGACCATTTGTCTGTGGACACAAGATATTTCCATATCATGGTAACTGTGAATACTGCTATCATACTCAAGGGCATGCTATCCTTCTCAGGGTTCATTTGACACAATCTCAGAAGGTGGATTCCTGGAACATGTTAGGTATGCATTTAAGTTTGTAAGGAACTTACAAATATCAGTTTGACAAAAATCCTAAGTTTTTTCTTTTTGTCCTGGCTATTGCTCATCCATTATGATATCCAAGAAGTAATCACCACATCCATCTGCCACTCTGTGGAAGGTCAAACCTGTCCTCTCTTTATATTTCTTCTCACCTAAGGCTGGCAGCAGGGCCCATCTCCCACTGCCTGAGGCCCCAACTAGTACATCACAGCCCCAGAAAAGAAAGTGGTGGAATTAATTCACCTCCAATCACTGCAAAACTTGGAACCTCACTGAAAATTGCTTTTGTTGGATTGCTTAATGTTGGGAAATGTACCTTGATTTTATAAACCAGTCTACTTCAGCAGAAAACTTCCATCCTTCACTATTGAATGGAATGAGAGCAAAGTCTCTATGACAGAGACATTTGACTTTCTTTGCTGGTATCAAAAACAAGCAAGCAAGATTCCTGCCTTTCCAAATGCAGTGGATATTGCAGGTCTTGTGAAAAAGCTCATTAAGGGCAGGACTTAGAGTAACTACCTGTGATGGGAATTTGATCTAATGTATGATTTTGAGGATAATGATCTCACACAGGTTGAAGGAAGTATAGACCACATTCAAATTTAGAAAAACCCATGAAGAGCTTCAATTTAAAGATGAGGAAATGATTGGTGCATTATAGAAAAAATAGAAAAGGTAGCTGTGAATGGAGGAGATGAAAAGCTAAAATCTGAATAGACATAATGTAGAGTGTTAAATCCTAGGCCAAAGATCAAAAGAAACCTGTTTACTTCTATCACATTGGAGTGACAAGAGATTCAAGTGTTGAATAAATACTTATTTTTTACTTTCCAAACAATGGTCTACCAGCTTCATAAGACAAACACTACTGGAAGTAAAAGATCAAATAACATAGTCATAGTGGTCAACCTTCACAAATAGATCAACTAAACAAAAGTTAACAAAGAAATATCAGAGCCAAATCACATTTTTGAACAGACTTCACATTTAGTAGATATCTGCAAAATGTTCTACCCTACTACAACAGAATAATAACTCTTCTCAGCAGCATGTAAAACTTCACCAAAACTAGGCCCCAGAGTAGCCCACAAAGCCTACTTATATACAGAAAAATCAAATCATCTGATGTAGGGATCACTGCACATCAAGCCTAGAAACTGATCATAAAGAAACCACAGAAATTTTACAAACATTTGGACATTAAACAACCCACACCTGAAGAACCAAGGAATCACAAAAGAAATCAAGGAAGAAAAGTATTCCTAAAATCAAACAATAATGGTAGTACAATATACCAGGATCTATGGAACACAATGAAAGCAGTCCTAGAGAGGAGTATATTTCTGTGAATGCTTAAATTAGAAAAAAGAGTGAGCTCAAATAAATAGCCTAATGATGCACCTGAAGACCCTAGAAAGACAAGAATAGTCCCAAATCAAGCCTAGTACAAGGAAGAGAATGATAAACATTGGAGTAGAAAGTAATGAAATTGAGATTAGCGATATTATGTATTAATGACTTGAAGAACCAGTTCTTTGAAAGAATATACAAAATAGACCAACACTTAGCCAAATTTAGAAAAGTATGAAGGAAATTAGTCACATCAATGCAATTAAAGTGAAAAGGATTAAATCACAATGGACACTGCAGAAATCCAGATCATTAGTAACTACTATGAAAAATAGTATTCCAGTCAAGTGGAGAATCTTCAAGAAATGAACAAATTCCTAGACATATATAAATGACCAAAACCAAACCAAGAAGATATAAAAACCAAACATTTCAAATATAGGTAATGAAATTGAGGCAATGGGAACAAACCTACCAACTGTGAAAAGCCCCAGATAGGACAGATTCACCATAAACTCTACAAGCCCCTCTGAGAGAAGATAATGCCAACACTCCTTAAACTCCTTAATGACATTCCAAGGGGAGGAGCATCCGAAGTCATTCCTGGAAGTCAGAGTCACTTGATTCCAGAATCAGAAAAGTTTCAAAATTTAAAAACAAACACAAACAAACTATAAGGCAATCTCTTAAATGAACATAGACACAAAAATCCTCAGTAAGACTGGCAAAAAATAATGCGGTAACTCATCAAAACAATCGTACATCATGGCCATGTAGCCTTCGTCCCAGGCTTGTAAGGATGGTTCAACATACACAAAGATGTAATACCACACAGAAACAGAATCAAGAACAAAAATCAGATGATCACCTCAATAAACTCAAAAAAACCTTTGACAAAATTCAACATGTATTCATAATAAAACTGGAGAAAATAAGTACAGGAAGACCTTATCTCAATCTGACAAAAGCCAATTTTAACAAATTTACAATCAACATCATATTAAATGGGGGAGAACTATAAGATTTCCCTCTAAAATCAGAAACAAGACAAGAACAACTGTCACCACTCTTGTTTAAAATAGTACTCCAAACATTAGCAGAGCAACCAGGCAAGAGATAAAGGTGTATGTATTGGAAAAAAGTAGTTAAATTATCATTTGAAGATAAAATGATCCCTTACCCAGAAGGACAAAAGAATTTCACCAAAAGCCTTCTAGAACCAATAACCAAATTTAACAATGTAGCAGGATACAAAGTTAATGCCTAATAATAAAATAGCTTTCCTATACACTAATAATGAACCCACAAAGAAAGAAATTAGTAAAGCAATACCATTTACAATAGCATCAAAAAAATTAAATACTTTGGAATTAGCCAAACCAAAGAAGTAGTAGCAGAAAATGGAAATATAGCCCTGTTTCTGGATAGGCAGAACCAATAGTCAAAGTAGCTATACTCAAAAACTGATATACAGATATAATTTAATCACAATCAAAATACCAATAGCATTCCTCACAGAAATGGAGAAAATCCTAAAATTCAGATAGAACCAGAGGAGACCTAGAATAAGACAAGCTATCTTGTCCACAAAATCAAAGCAGGAGACATTACAATAGCAAATTACAAGTTATATTACAAGGCTACAATACCAAAAACAGCATGGTGCTGGCATGTGGATCAACAAAACAGGATAGAAGATGTAGAAACAATTTTAGGCACCTTCAGCTTTCTGATCTTCAATAAAGTGGTAAAATATATTTTGTAGGAAAGACATCCTCTTTAATAAATTGTGCTGGGAAAATTGGTTATCACACAGAAGATTAAAGCTAGACCCATTTCTCTCACCATGTTCTACACTAAAATAAAAATAGATGAAAGATCTAAATAATAAAACTAGGAACTCATAACCTGCTGGAAGATAAAATAGGTAAAACTTTTGAAGACATAGGTGTAGGCAAGGATATTATGAACAGAGCATCAATTGCACAAGAAATAATACAAAGAATCAACAAATGGAATTACACTAAACTAAAAAGCTTCTGCACAGCAAATTATTTACCAAAAAGTAAATAATCTTACAGAATGTGGAAAAAAATACTATTCCTTGGACAAAGGACTAATGCCTAGAATATATAAAGAACCCAAGAAACAGACCATTGGAAAATAAGACCCAATCAAATAATGGTCCACTGAAATCAATAGACACTTCTCAGGAGAAATACAAATTGCCAATACTATGAATATCTGAAAAAGTAATTGGCACTTCTGCAACTAAAGAATGACATCTAGACTTGAGTGGACATTTGACAAGCACAAAAGAAAATAAGGGCATATATTTATGATGCACATAATTTTGATACATGTAACTATGTGTAATTATCAAATGAGAGAAATTAGTAAAAATAGGAAAACAGAAGGTAGAGAGAGAGGTTAGTAATCATGTCCCCATGTTTTCTTTGAGAAGTGTCATAGATTCTGGTCTTGTGTTTAAATCTTTATTTTGAGTTTGGCTTCAGTATGATATCTAGTAAGGGTCTAATTCTGTTCTGCCTGTGAATATATGGTTACTCTGCCTCACTTGCTGAAGAGACTGCAGCGGTATAAAGGGCTCCCATTTCTCCTCGTATATTCTCCCCCGCCTTGTGTGTCCCCCGCCTTGGTTGACTTCTGGGCCACTGATTCTGTTCCACAGGCGTCCATTTTCTATTATTTACCATCTCTTTGCGATACATTTTAAAACCAAGAAATATGATGTCCTTAGCTTTGTTCTTAAGATATTTTGGCTGCTCAATGTCTGTGTTAGCCTATTTCTGATGCTGTAACAGGGGCCCACAGATTGGGAAAATTTTAAAGAACAACAACAACAAAAATTTAGCAAAGAAAGTTGGGAAGTCCAAGATCAAGGCATAAGCACTGGCTGAAAAGGGTACTAGAATCTATTGCTCAGAAATCTGTGGTGTTGTAGAGCTTACAGTCCCAGACATGTGGCAGGCTACAGACTACTTTTTCAAGACCAACTTAGGTAGTATAATGAGACTCACCTCAGGATCAAAAACATTTTTAAAAGGCACTATAAACTACTGTGTATTTCAGTGCCTATAAACAGAAATGGTAATTTCTGAACACCTCTGCTTTTCTCCTTCTTATAACCTCTTTATCTTGGAGTAGTTGTGGAGCACACAAAGACGGGTGAGTGAGGCAGGTGGGGTTACACCCAATATATGTGACACTTACCTGATCATAACACTTATTTTCAGAAATATTTTTCTCTTTGTTTAGGTGTTAGTGAAAAAGAATAAAGTAAAAAGAAATGTTTTCTCTATGTTCTTTGGGTATAGAAGACAAATGCGCTAAGAAAAATAACATTTAAATTATAATTTATTGGTTTTACCTAGTGGTTATCTAATTTATTGGTCATTTTCAAGGATCTATCTATCTATCTGTCTATCTATCTATCTGTCTATCTATCACTAAAATATGTTTGATTCTCCACTTTTTAGTTCTTGTGTCTATTTTAGTTAGGAACACTTAATAAAATTTCCTGATTTTTTTTGGCACTTTAAAAATAATTTAGAGTATGGAAACATGAATTGTAAGCATTTTACTTCAAATTTCTAAGTCACTCATGCCTAAAGCTCCACCTATGAAGCTGGTAATCACTTTCTTTCACAACATCATGTGTTATGCCATAAAATCTACTGTCAACTATAATTTCACTTTGAAAAACTGGACCTTTGAAGGAGGAGAACAGCCATCCTTGCAGAAAGGACTGAAAGTGTTCCAAAGGCATCTCCTAAGGATGACTGCCCACCTGCCAGCCCAAATCCTCCCCACACTGTCCCATCACCTGGCCTCCAGTTTAACCCCTGTGTTGGTTACTTTTCTCTCATTGCTGAAACAAAATATCTGACGCCCAAAATTAAGGAAGGAAAAGATTTTTTAGCGCATGTTTTGTGAAGATTTCAGTCCATGATCAGCTGACTCCAAGGCAGGGTGGCTCATGGCAGAGGGAAATAGTTCATGGTGGCTGGAAGATGGCAAAAGCAACAAGAGCACAAAGGTGAGGAGCATGCATAGAAGACTCTTTCTGTCCCTTGTACTGTATGCAGGCCATGCCTATCCTAGGATGTGTGTAGCACTCACACCCATAATCCCAGCATTGGACCATGAATGAATCACAAACTTTTGAAGCCCACCCTCATGGCTATATGAGGCTTTGGGGGGACATGCAGACACAAACCATAACAACCCCTGTATTACATCTTCAGTGGGCACACACACACACACACTCAACAATGGAAATGGCACAGGTAAAACTCTAGGCTGCACACATGTGGAGAAGTGAGAGTCTTTGCAGGATAAGACCAGCACCCCAGCCCCGTGCCTCAGAGTCCCCTGGTGAACAGGGTCCCTGCTGTGCACAAGTGCACTGGGTCCTTACCAGGGGTAGAAGGCCTAGAGGAGTGGAGGTGGCCAGGCCCATGGGGTCCCTGTACTCTGGCTGGGATGTACCCTACACCCATAAGCTGCCCACTATGGCCAGGTTGGGGTCGCGTCCACTTCTGCACCCAGCCAGGCTGGTTACCACCTCTGCTCAGGTTGTATTGACTAGGGGCAATTAGCTTCACCCAGGGGAATTGCAGAGGCAGCCGATGCACTGAGCTCTGGTAACCCCACCTCTGAAGCCCAAAGACAGGGACACCCAAAAATGCATGGAGACGTGCACCAGAACAAAAGGATGCAACCAGGAAGCCAATGTGGAGCTGAGGTTCTCTGTAAGACTGTAGCACTCAAGGTGGCCCGGTCCAAACAGAAAGCCTCCCACCATTCTGCAGCACCTGTTGCCTGTCCTGCGGCACCACATGTCTCCTTAAGGAGCCTCGGTGAAAATGCAGGTGCTGAGCTCTTCCCAGTCTGTTCCTGGACTGTCCCACCAGGTGGGCTTAGCCTTGGAAAGAGCACAGACCTGGCAGTCAGCTGGGACTGCATGGGGCTCTTAAGAGGATGCCCAAACTCCATAAGCCTGATCCTTAGCTGACGAGGAGTCACTGTCACCCCTCCAGCCCTTGTGATGGCTCTGGCCCACATATAGTCCCACCAGCCTGCCAGTCAGTCATGCCCCTTGTATATAAGTGCAAGCCCTCTGTTAGCTTTTTTACTTATTTCTTTTTGCACTTGTAGAGAGCCCAGTGTTTAATTTCACCTGTTTATGCTTCTAAATTCTGAACATGTGTGTGCACATGTGTGCACATGTATGTATTTCTTTGTGTTGGTCTTTCAAAAAAATGGGAAGAAGAAAAAATACTCCCCCTTTCCTAGCACTTGCTTCTGCCTTCAGCCCTTTCCACACCACCCTTGCCCCTTTTAATCCATGTTTTTGCTTAAAATTCACATTTCTATTTGCAATCCTTGTTTTTCTGTTTTCAGCAAAGTCTCACTACACTAAAATATAAAGTAAGGCCTTGCAACTTCTGGTCAAGGGAATTTTTTCACCTATTGCACCAAAGACATGAACACTAAGAGAAAATTATAATAAGGTAGACTTTGTTAAAGAGCACTGGTCTGTGGGAAGAAAGAGAATGCAGAGACAAACTGATGACAGGAGGAAAATATTTGCAAAACAAATATGACAAAGGTCACTTATCCAAAACATTAATGAAACAACTAAAAATGGGCCAAATGCGTGAACATTTAACCAAAGAGACTATCTAAGGTAAATAAACAGGAGAGTCAATATAATTAGTCCCTAGGAAACACGGATTTAAGCAGACGAGGGCAATTAAACATGCTGTGGAATGTCAATACTGCTTTTGTTATTTGCAGCTGAGAAATCACTTGCATACACAAGATCCAATGAGAGATTTATTAAAAAAGGATCAGAAACCAAGCCAGTGGACAGAAAAGCCATGACCTAGATGGTCCTCTAGTGCCATCTAGTGACACCAGGGTGCTCAACGCCACCACATAGCAGAGGTTGATCCTGGGAGGGGCAAGGTGCCAGGTAGTGCAGTTTGCGGGAGTGCAAGGAAGATACAAAGGGGGGAGGGAGAGGGAGAGTGGGGGAGGGAAAGGGGAGGGAGAGAGGGAGTAGGGTGCGTTGCATACATGTACCAACTTCACACAAGGAGGGGAAACATTATGTACAGCAAACGTACAAAAATGACAAGAGGGTCAAGAGGTGGCGAAGGCGGGAGGATGGGAAGAGGATTGTGAAAAGGGGCCAAGCTGTGCTATGTACCTGCACCAGCCCCTTGAAGAATAAGCATTATGTACTGCAAAAATGTGCTAATAAAATTTAAAAAGGGAGGCCCAATACATTTTCCTGGTAAAAACACCCACCAAAATGGGAAACACAGCCAGCACCATCCCTGCTGGAAAAAGCCTGAAAACCTCCCCTCAGGATAGGCGCAAGGTGAGGTGCCCCACCCTACCTTTATTCAAACCTGGGTGAAATCTTGTCAGTATTCACTATGATTTCCCTTCCCTTCCATTCTAGTGGTATCCACTTTAAGTCTTTGGTTTCTTCGACTAGTTTATATTCATTTTCCCTTTTTCTAACTTCATAACTTAACAGTGTAACATAATTTGCTCTAACTTGGTTGTGTTCAGTCCACAGCCTGCTGGCCACCTGGGGGCCTGGACATCTATTAATATGACCCGCAAGGCTGTAAATTTTTAACATTATGATATGAGTGTGAGTCCTGTCTTCCATGACTTCACTGCACAGTGCTCTGGCACAGATGGGATGTGACAGCTGGCCCTGGGACAGAGGAGGGCAGAGTACAAGGCTCACTTGGCCTCCTGTACCTTCCAATCAGTTAGATGAAACCCTTAGTATCAGATGTTACATGAACTGGTGTGACTTGGCAAAATAAAACACAGGCACTAGAGATGAGAGCATTTCCACCCACCTAGACATGAGCACACACTGGTAAAGACAGGTGTTGTTATTAAGCAGACATGTAAGTTTGCTTATTTAATCAAACTTGGGCTTATTGTGTTATTTCATTATATAATGAGTTGAAGTAATTTTTTGGTGGCAGTGATATAGGAAATACAAAAATCTATCAAATATTATTTTGTTTATGATATTGTTATAATTCCAAAGGCAACATAGCTCATGCTACAACAATACATGATTCCTAATTTATTATTTTCTAGAATGTTGCAATCAGACATTCAACTCAAAAAAAGCATGATCATGTCTCTTCACTAGACTTTTGAGAGATGCCACTTTGCAGAGAAGAGTGCCTCTCCCTTCACAGCCCTGCATTTCTCAAGCCATTGCTTCAAGGCAGTATGTACATTTGCGAACAACTCACTTCAAGGGTGAAACACATGAGGAATAAAATCAGATCAAAAATTTCTCACAAGTACCTTGGGAACTCATGAAGAATTGAAATCACTTTCATTGAACTAGACAGTGAAGCATTAGTTTCACAAAAACAAGGTCAAGTATCTCATTAGTTGGATGTTTGCTGTCCTCTTTTTATACTATTATAATAAAATATTTTAAAATGAGTCTTATTGTTTATGCACACTAACTATATTCTCTATTTTATATGTGACTCAAAATCAGTGTGACCCAGGCAAGCTAAAAGCTTGGAAACCCATGCTTTAAATCCTTCTCCTTTCATGATACAAACAGTCAAAACTATACATTTACTTACTTGCAGAATTAGCTGCAATTTTGACAGACATTTGACTTTTATTGAACTTGAAACAGTTTCTAACTGCTTTTGTGATTTTTCTTTGAAAATAGTTACATAGAACCACTTTCCTTACTTCCCTAACATTTACAGTAGTTATATATTTTGCGGTTTTTTTAGTATAATCTTGTGTAGTTGGAGAATATAATCTATCTAATTTTGATTTTTAACATTTCTTAGAAATATTTAATGGTCGTTTAACTATCTTATAGTTTAGAACTAAAGTGTCCACCTAAGGTCTCATGTGTTTGGATTGGAGCCTGGCCACAAGAGGTAGTCACTGTGGGCATGATCTGAAAGGGTGTGTGGACACTGCCTATTCTCTCAACAATTAAAAAGCTAATACAGAAAATTGGTTCCAAGAGTCGGGTTTGTTTCTGTGATTACCTGACGATGTGGCTCCAAAATCTTTGCAGCTGGTTTGTAGGAGGAAGTTGGAAAAGTTTGGAGGTGCAGGCTAAACAACCTCTAGAATGCCATAGCTAAGGTTGATAGATAAATCCAGTTAGAGCTCAGAAGACCAGAATGCTGACAGAAGTACAGCCAGTAATGCCAAGTCAGGAGGTTCCAGATGAGAACAAGGACTCCACTGGAAACCAGGCTAGAGGCCATATGTATTCCATTCTGACAAAGAATTTGTCTAGGTTTTATCCATGCCTTGGGATTTTTGTGTGAGGCTGAATTTAAATAAGGTGGACTAATTAATCTAGCAGAGGAAATTTCAAGGCAGCCCAATGTTCAGGTTGTGGCATGAGCATTGTTGGTTGCTTTTCAACAGATTTTCAGTGAGAACCAGCAGTGAAAAGAAGACCCAGAATATGTGAAAAGTTTTCCCTTTGACCAGAAAAAAAAAAAGCACCTGTAAAGTCAGGGTCATGGAAGAATGAGGTTGCTGAAAAGATCAGGTCTAATGAAAAGAAGCCAAGTACTTTGGGCTAGCATAATAGGAAAGATGCTTGGAGGGCATCTTAGGACATGACCAGACCCTACCCATGGCAAGCTCAAGGGCGAACTCCTGTAGAAGGGTGAGTACCTTTGAAAGAGTTGACTTGAAAACAGAACCTCAGGGCATCCTACTCATTTAGGGCTGCCCAGTGAAGTATTTCTACTCCAGGCATTGGCAGGCTGCTGGTCATAGTCCAAGGGGGCCAGGATATCACTCAGATTTGTGGTAGACCTTGATGTTATCATGTGGTGGTTTCTCAGGTATGCAGAAGGAAAGAGTCTTAGGGCCATGGATGCTTCTATCCACATTTTAGGAGGCCTAGAATGGCAAGCAAAAATATGTGACAAGTGTCAGTCTATGCAAGGAGCCACTGAGGGGGCAATTCTTGCAGCTGTAGGAGTAAAATCAAAAGTGCAGTGAAGAACATAGGAAGTTGAAGATGCCAGGAGTGTGGCAGTGAGGAGAGCCAACCCAAAAGAGGGGCCAAGTGGAGTGTGCCTTCAGTGAGGCCTTGTAGGTAGAGCCGCCTAAATCCTTTCAAGTTTACACCTCACCACAACCTGTTCCAGTGGTGGTTATGGGCTATAGGATCCGATGTTTACCCTGCAAGGCTTCAGTCTTGCCTGGGCCCTATTCCTTTCTATGTACCTCTTCCTCCCTTCTGGAATGGAAATGTTTGCACTGTGCCATTGTGTGCAGAAAGTATCTAATTTTCTTTTTGATAGATCCTGGGAAGTAGGAGGAACACATTCAAATGGGAAAGGGAACAAGGGAGGGGGAGGGGAAAGGAAGGGAGGGAAAGGGGACTTAAAAAAGAGAATGAAAGAGAAAAATGGAAACAAGGCATTTTTAAATGGGAAGGGGCTGTAGGAGTAAAGGACTGCATGGGGGAAGAAGAATGAAGAACTACCATGTACAGGCACAAACTCCCTGTGAGAATGTGATCATTATGTACGACAGTCACATACTAATAAAAAACATTTTTAAAAAAATAGAAAAAGGAAAATGTATTTGGTGCAGATGGTAAAATGTTTTAAAATGTCACTTAGGTCTAGTTCGTTAATGTGCCTCTTGAAACTTGGCGCTCCTTGGGTTCTCACCCTCTGGTTGCTTTAAATGACCCAATCGGTTCTGCAATGGAAGGCTGCTGACACCAGTCTGCCCACAGTGAGCCCTGGGCAGCACTCTGAGTCCTGACTCTGACGCCTTTTACCACAAACTGCGCTAGTTTTGCCAGTGAGTTTTAAATGGGCACAGGAATGCTAAATGGGATCACTGAAAGGCTCCTAGCTTTACCTATTCTGGGATCCTGCTTGAATAATATATATATGAAACATAAAGCCTTCATATTACACTTCCTTTTACTGTTTTTTTGGTATTTTGTTTTCTACTTTGATTCTACAGATATTATGGATCCTATATATTGACACTGTTTTCCCTTTAAACAATCATTTGTTTCTAAAGAAACTCAGAAAAGAGAAATAGTCCCATTTTCTCAGTATTTATCCTTCTTTGAGTTTATTTCTCCTTAGGTGTGTGCTCCCTTTAGGTTTCACTTATCTGAGTCATTACGAACCTACTGTGGTTTATTTTGTGTCTGATGGTGATCAATACTCCCAGCTTTGATACATCTGAAAAATATCATTTCACTTTTGTCACGAAAGGTTATTTGTACCACATGTGTAATTCTAGGGAACAAAAGAGTTTTGCCTTTACTTTTAAGATACAGTTTCATTTTTTCTGGGTTGCGTTGCCTGATAGTAACATAGCTTTCCTTGATTTTGCATCTGTGGCAGCAGGTCTCCATTAGAGTTACCCCTATCCGATATTCTCTTTTTCAGCAAACTCCCTGCAATGTTTATAGGTGTTGTGAATTTTGTCTTAAAGTTCCTTGAGATTTTGGATGATGCACATTACTAGCATGAGAAACAATTAGGCTCTTATTTCTAGCATCTTCCTCAATATTTCTGTTGATTTCTGGACCTGTATTAACACATCACAAAGCTTGTTTAACTGCTTGTGCTCATCTCTTATTTTTTATTTTTCAAATTTTAAAAATTTTTGGTCATTTTGAGACAAGGTTTCACTATGCAGTTTCAGGCTGGCCTTGAACTCACACTGTAAGCCAGGCTAGCCTTGAATTTATAGCAATCCACCTGCCTCAGCCTCCTGAGTGCTGGAATTACTGGTATGTGCCACCATGCCCAGCTTTCATTTCTTATTTTAAACCTTTAATCTTTTCATTTCAACTTGAGTTTACACTTCCATTAATTTGTTTAGAAATCTGTTGTGGTGCTCTGCTGCTGTTTTCAATCTTCCAAGGACCTTCCATGTGAAATTACATGTTGTGGACATTAGCTTTTTGGTTTTGTATTTCTAGTTGGTTCCTTCCAAGCTGACATTTATCTATGGAAATAACTGATGTTCTCACTCACTGTGTCTGTTATAACTGCTCCTGTACTGAATGTAAGCTGTTTGGATGTAATGTCTTTTCACCTTGTTTTCTGATGTATCAGTGGTCTACCGAAAGTGACTCAGAGTCTCAATTTGTCACAGGCCTCTGTATCTTTTACATAACTTCACATACACACCAGAGAATTAACCCTAATCTTGTACTGTTTCTTTCGGAGGGAGTGCAGGCCTTTCCCAGCTCCCCTAGTGAGGATAAGGACTGATCGGTCAGCTTCCCCACAAAGCGAAGTCCAGCTCCGGCTCTGTTACACTCATGTGCACCCTACCTGTGATGGCCTCACACCCCACAACCAGCTCTGCCTTCATTTTCCCATTTTCACTTCATTTCTCTCAAAATACACTTCTAAAATTTATTCAGAGCTTGGGACATGAGACTATGGAAATCATAAAATGCAGTATCAGTACTACTGTAAACCAGGTGCTCAGTGTGACAGTGGACCCAGGGATGAGGGTGCCCCTCAAACACTACGAGGCAGTAGCCAACCTGTGGCATGCATGCCACAGCTGACTGTTTGCTATCACTGAAAACTCTAAAAGGTTCGCCATCATTGCTATGGGGCAGGGCACTGGGAGCTCCTTAAGACCACCAGGAATCTTGGCCTTAGGGCAGGTGCATGGCAAAGCATGGGATAGGGTTGGAAGAATTTGGTGAAAGCATCAAAATAAGACATGATGTGACCTCCTAATCCCCCAAGATGTGTCAAGGGAACCTAGAGAAAAGTTTTGAGAATAGCTGTCCCCAGAATGAAGTAAAATTAAGAACTGAAATGTTCCATTGGGGATAGATACCTCAGTGCTTGGATCCCCAGTGAGATCTTGTCATCTTCCTAAGAGCACAGAAATTGTGGGCCTCCAGAGTGTCTAAAGATGCAGTTGATTATAAGGCAAGCTGGCTGCCCTCCACTGCACAAAATCCTCCACATGTCTGTCTGGGCAGATGACTCCGTTCTCCACAGATGTGCAATCAGTGGCCTCATGGGGTCCCGGGAGGGCATGGAAGGCACCATACTTGTTTTGTGAGGAAAATTTGTGGTCCCTCAGAGGGACACCCAGCAGCCACTGTCTGGTTAGCCTTGAGGACTGTCTTCTGCATGGCAGAGTAGGGATATTTTCTCTTTAGGATATCTAACCTTTAATTTTGAGGCTCATGAAATGGGGAAGATTTGCTTCATAAAAATGATCAGTTTTAGCCGTCTGTTTATTTCCTGAATTAAATGACTTGCACTACTATCTAGATCAGCACTCAAGTTACATTCACTAGGGCACAATGATTTTATACACTACTTATTCCTGTACATGTTTCAGCTTCCTGTATTTTTGCTTCTTTTATCTGCACAGCGGAACTATTAATGATATGAGGGACTTCTATTAAGTTGAGAAATTTAAAGCATTAATATTAGATGCTTTGGAAGAAAATGAGGTTCAGGTACAGGTTGAATTGCACCCCAATTCATCCCACACTCTCCTTTATCCTTGATTAGGACCTACGTACGTAGTATGTCTTTACACACTCTGAGTGAGGCACATTTCACCATATCATGTCAAACTTACCACTTGGAAAGTAAAGTGTCCTCCAATCAAGAAAGCACAGCGGTGGTACCTAAACCCCAGGAAGACTTGTCCTCCACCTCCCAAGCTTTCATCGCTCAGCCGCTGCTTCAAGGCCCATGTTCCAGTGTCTGTCCTTCCTGTAGATTTCCTCCTTCGCGGTGAGCTTTGGAAGGATCAAGGGTCTACTTTGAAAAGAAGCTCATCTAACGTGAGTGCGTCCTGTGCTGCAGAACCCATGAGTCTCGGTCACTGATGAGTCGTCAGACGGGTGTCCCTGAGGCCCATGAGTCAGCAAACAGTCATGGACTCTCTTGGATTTCCCTGCTTAAAGCCAGACAGAAAGATCTAAACATTTTTGGATCAAGCAACACAGACACTCCTCTTCTAACTTAGAGGTGCTTCCTTTAGAGGAGGGAATGTAAAAGTGACAAGTACACAGAGATTGGCTCCAAGATGACCTGTCAAGTGACCCAGAGGTCACCTCCAACTAATGGTCTGAGGGTTCTGACTCTGAGAGATCTGGAAAGTCACATAGGACTATGTCCAAGGCCTTTCTAATAGAGAACCACACTAAGATCTATTGTAATCCAAATAATGAATGTTATAATCCCAATAGTATTTTCTTATAATATTGTAATCCAAATATTATATATTGTAATCCAAGTATTGTAATCCTTTTTTAAATCTAGCCTTATTTGCATCAATTAGAGCCAATTGAAGGGAGAAGGGAATAGCGTAGTCTGCTCTGTATATATCAGTGTATGGGAGTAAAGATGAGATTTAACCAATGTTGCAGCAATTGTTCTGCATTTAAGGAGAGGTTCCTAGGTCATCTTCTACAAGATCAGGATGGAGCAGTTGTAAGAGGGCTGGGTCCAGAAGGAAGATTTCAACTAGGGCCAAGATACCAGATGCAAAGATAATGAGCTCATAGGGACCAAAACAGAAGATTTTGCTGGGGGTGGGGTGCAGTTTGGAGAAATGTCAACCAAGAATGAATAGCTGCCACTCTCAAGATATGACAATAAATGAGATGCTTAAAAACAGATCATTCTCCATTCTGTCACTAAAGGAACAGCCTCCCCAGGCCCCCTGGCACAAGGCTATAAAGAGATTTTGTGGTGCATTTTTTCATTTATCAGACATAGGAGGGAGAAAATTCCCTCAGGAAGGGTAGCTGCTAATCATGATCTGGGCAGGCAAGGCATGGGTCTGGTTAGAGAAGATCCATACCTTTCCTAGGACCACTAAAAATTAGTAAGGCCTTGCAAACACAAAGACATCCAAAAAGAGACACTGGAGGAGTCACCTGCTCCCATGAGACCTTCTCCTTTTCCACGAGGCGTAAGAAAGCTCAGGACAAGGCACAGCTGCAGGACCAAGCAGGGCCCCACCAGGAAATCACCTCAGCCACAAAGCTTTCTGTTCTAAAGTGACAAATGCTGCGTCTTTCAGCTGAGAATCTGGCCTTGTTGACCAGAGTCATCCTACAAGGAATAAACCCATCAGAAACTGGGATGGACAGCCCCTAAAACTTGTGGCATTGAATAACCATAAGTGCCACTCATCTACCCACGCTGGGTGGGAGACATTGACCCACGTGAGCCCCACTCGTGGGTCTTGAATGGGCCAGGTGTTTGGTTCCTCACCCTGCTGCTGGAGGCACTGTGCTGGGAGGATCCCCTTACTTTTTAGAGGGGAAATTAATTCCTAGTCTTCAAGAAGGAAAATCTCTGATACTCAGTTTCTCGTGGAGAATACTGGTCATGCCCAGGAAATGTTGACGGGCAGTGTCTCTTCCTAGTGCAGTGTTGGAGCACGGGTGCTGGGCAACCCAGAGATTATGTTTATGGAGAAAGAAAAGCCAATTCTAATCTTGCTGATTCCCCTGCTGGGCTTTTACAAGGTGGTCTGTCCTCTAGAGCTCTAGTTGAGGGGTGAATATTCTACCCCCCTCCCATCTTTCCTCACTGATAAAAGCTGAGGAGGAGGCTCTTCTTCCTGTCTTGTTTTTGACCACGCTGGTGTTATACGGCAGCCCCCTCACCCAGTTGGTCGTTTCTGGCCTCTAGGACTTACAGGTCTTACATATCTGAAGAGGGAATCAGCCACGAGTATGCTTTTCAGAGTAAAGAGGTCTAGCTGTTCTTTGGAAACGTGTTGTCAGGGATATTCCCTGCCTCCGCCCTTTTCTATCCTTCCGGCTGCCATGGAGTGAGTGACTTTCCTCTGCCATGTCCCTCCATCACGCTGCTTTGGCGCTGGAGCCAGCCGACCATGGCCTGAAATCCAGAAACGGTGATCCAAATAAACCTCTCCCGTCATCCTTGAGCTTTCAGTGTCGAGTATGCTGTTCCTGCAGAGGGAAAGCTCACACATGGCTCCACCCTAGAAATTAATCACATTTGACCCTTAAGACTTCATGTTCCTATACTTCTAACAAATGCCCTTAACTTTCCAGGTTTTCCCGATTCTAGCTTATTAAGTATTTAGCTTACTATTCTACCTACCAAGCTCTTATCTTTCTTTCCTTTTTAAGGCAGAGCAAAGTGCAAGCGATATTCAGGAAGCTCCACTGCAAATAGGTTTTGTCCAATCCACCTGATCCCTTGGTCTGGAAACACCTTCCCTATGTGACTGATCACTATTAGTTAACATTCAACAGTGACCCCATTGGCACCACATGGAGTCACAGTCAGCTCTGACACTGCGCAGCAGCTAGTGTCTTCCTCACTGCACCATCACTGTCTTGTGTTTTCTCTCAGTGAACGAACCCCATGCAGCTTACAGCACTGGTTCTCAGCCCGCTTTCTCCCATGCTACTCAGCTCTATTTCAAACTTCTATCGTTCCCTCAGATGGAGGCCTTCCCACCTTGGCCAGCAGATGTCTTGCCTCACCATTCACAGTGGATCTAGAAGCCATCAGATGAAAACCTTGCACTGGAAAACCTTTAGACATGGTGTCCACCACTCCTTTCCTGCTTTCTTCCTGTTATACAGAGAAATGTTTCCCTCCAGGCTTCCAGCCTCACAGGGATTACACTTCCTGAAATGCTTTTCCTGAGAGATGGCTAAAGTCCGGTCCTGATGGCCGGATCCACCCTGCCAGCCGTCCACACTGGCTTTTCCCTCTCTTCATGAGGCGATCCAACTCTTTCACTTTCAAAAGATTTTCTAGAAATGTTTCAACACACAGGAGCAGTAAGAACAATGCACCTTCCCATGTACCCTCAACTCGATTTTTAGTTGTTATTTGACCTGTGTTGATGCCTTTGATACCACAATTAAAATGCAAATCTCTTATTAAACAGCTTGTAACCCGTCTCTTAGATGATATGGTTTATATCTACACCCTGGCTTTCCCAATCCTTTGTCACATGAGCAGCGCATCTCTCTACAGTGGTGGTAACACGGTGCTGGTGACAAAAGGTGCTGAGCCCTTTAGGCTTGGGCAATGAGCTCTGCTCTGAGTCCTCGGAGTCATTTGCCTGATTCTTCATCCCTGACAGCACAAAAAGGAATCTTTGCAAATTCAGTGCAGGATACTTTAGTCCCCAAATCACTGTAACCACAGTAAGAACCATAGAAGTAGAAAAAAATTTTTTTTATTTTAAGGAAGAAAGAAAAGAAAATTAAAAAAGACAAAATAGAAAAAACAAGAAGAAAAGTAGATTACAGAGTTCAAAAAAATTAACATCATAAAATCGCTACTTGATACATTACATCTTGTCAACTTAACAATAGTTGGTCAAGTTACAAAATCTAAGCATAAAAAGTGGCTAGACAGTCAAACATTGACAGTACAAACTCTTCTGTTCAATGATCTAACAAAAGCTCAGTAATATGGTCATCTATTTACACACTATACATGCCGTTATGTATTGCTTTAGAGCAATTTCCTTCCCTCTCACTTTTACAATATCTATTATATCTATTATACTTTTGTATCTATTATACTTTTTGGATACCATTATTCTGTCTGTTCTTATTATTTTTATATGAGAGACAATATGATATTTATTAATGTGCGTCTTGTTTAGTTCACTGATGAGGATATTCTGAAGTTGCCTCCATTTACCAATAAAGGCCTCAAAAAGTAGAAATTTATACATGTGGACAAATATTTAAGAATCCTACATTGATAGTTTCAGATATTGAGGAGAAAATTGTTTTTTTCCCCATCACGCTTTGTTCCTTTCCTTGCCAAAATGTCACTAAAAGTAGAGGCCTCACATCACTGGTCAACAAAGCAATGCCAATGAGATCCGCTAGGAGAATGCATCACCCTGACCGGGTAGGGTGAAAACCAAGTCAGATCAAGTTTCTGAGAGGATAGGAATTTGGAAGCCATAAGCAACACAGACAGAAATGTAAAATGATAATTCTTTGGAAAACATGTAGGCAAATCTAAACGGTAAACAGGGCATTGTGCCCTGAACCAGGAGTTCCTTTCCTAGGAACATATGTGGATGGAAGGCAAACACACATCCATGCAGAAATTCACATGTGAACATTTACCGGAAAAGACAGAACAAAAGGGCAAACAAACAAGAAGACCAAAGGAAAAAAGTCAGAAAGAAAAGACCCTTCTCCCCCAAACAAAGAGAGGAATGAGTCAAAAGCATTCCTCTGTGCTGAGGTGTCGGTGGGCAATTTCTTCCTGGCACTTGCAGTTCTGGAATCCACCCAAACTGGGGGAGAGACAGCGAATCCAAGGCTGAGTCCTGCCCTCCCTCTCCTGGGGGCAGGGTGGTCAGTGTTAGGTTTTTTGCTCCAGGGTATTCAGTCTCTCCTGCTTGACTAGTTTTTCAGCCTGTGGGCTTCTCAGGTGCCCCACTTGCCCCAGAGGCCCCCTTTTCTGGACACCCAGGGTATGGTAAAATGTCTAATCACAGCTAGAACCCTGATTATGTTGGTGGATAAGAAAAGAAAAGCAAAGCGGCCACTCAATTTTGTGCAGGAAGCAGGCAGTGAGGGAAGCCCAGCAGTCCACTGGACTCGGTTGAGTGCCATCAGTCCCAGCTTCTCGGAAAATCTCGCGAGACCAGCCTGGCTTCTCATGCCAAGGCAGGGACCACTGGGGTCTCCACGGCCTGTGCGCACGGTTGGTTGAATGTCGCAGGGTCTGTCAGTAACACTCCCGGTCCCACCCAGCCAGGGCAGCAGGGTAACCCTTGGGGCAGACCCAAAAGTGTGGTGGATTTGTGACTTCTGGTTCCCAGAGTAGCTCAGTGGAATAAACTGCTTCTCAGAGCCCCACTTGATTCTAGCACTCGGACCCAGGCGCACCTGCCGGGGAAGCTTCACTGTCGGAGTAAAACCCCCGAGGCTTGTAGCTTAAGGTACCTGTGAGTCGTTCCTGGGGCCAGTGCCTTCTCTGAGGTCCGTGCCTGGAGGGATTAGTTTGTGTTCCCTGTGTGCAGGCTGGAGCCAGGACTAGTGTCCACCTGAAGGGCTTTGTTCTTTTGTGTACTGACTGCTCTCTCTCCACGACTTGGAGCTTTCCTGAGGCCATTACCTGGTGGGGCTCTGTCTGGTCCTGCAGTTCTGCTGCATGCTGGGTTCGCAGGCTTCATGGAGGAAGAAAGAGTCTCATGGGGTCAGGTGGCTCCATGCCCAGTGTCACCTTGACCCCTGGATCTTGTCCTCCCTTTCTCCTCTCTAAGTTGTTTTTGAGTTGTCTCAGTGCCAGGTGCCAGGAAAGCTATAATTTGGGCTGGGTTTTATTCTGTCATATTTTCTCTTCCAAAACGGTTTTGCATTTTTTGTATAGTTTTCATGTTAATGTCTTTATCCTTTGATGTCTTTATCTTTTTTATTTTAATCAAAAATAATATTTTACCCTAACGGCATAAAATGATTGAGAATGTCTTCAGAGCATGAGGCAAAAGTTGTGTCAGTGAGGGCCTGCCGTCAAAAGCATGAAATGCAAACGTCCATCTGAACACAAGCGGGGTCCCACGCCTGGTGCGCAGCGAGCGCTCAGCCGGGCTCACTCCAGAGTGACTGCGGGCGGGCAGGCCGGAGCGCGGGCGGCGGCCCCTTTCCCTCTTCTGATGCCTGGGTCTTCAGCTGCTCGGTACAATGCACCGTCCACCCCGGCAGGCCTTTGCTTGGCATACAGCTGAAGCTGGCACCCCTGTACCTGCGTTTTGCGCACCCGTGAGCTCGGTCAGCCACTCTTCCGATCATCTCCCCCAGGATTCGTGCAGGGAACAACCCCAGAGTGCTGGCCATGCGAGCTGCTGTTTCCCTTCTGGAGCCCCCTTGGCCTCTGGTTACCCTGCGGGGTTTGAGGAACTGGCATCCCCAAAATGCGGACAGTCGGGGCCTTGCAGCTTCTGCGAGTGATAGTGCTTTCTGACCTCATCAGTCTGGGAAAGGTTATGTAAAATCCTACAGCTCACGGAGAGCGCAGTCTCAGTGTCCTCCCGGCACGGACGGCTCCACCGGCGGCAAGCTTGGAGCTCCGCGCGGCCCCTTCCTGCCGTCCGCAGCCCTCTGGTCTCGGTGCCGGCGCAGCGCTGCCCTCTAGTGTCCTGCGAGGGTTACGCAAGTGCAAGGACTTCCCAGAGCTCCGGAATTTACTAAAAAGACAGGAACCATCAAGGATCTTTCTGGTTTTGCCTGAAGCAGTGTTCTACAGAGCGTGTCACGGCACTTTCCCTAAGGCTTTGAGTCAGTTGTGCGGTCCCGCCCATTTCCTGGCACTATCTGGGCGTGCTTGGTGCCAGGACCCAGGAGATGCCCTAGGATGCACGTGTGAAGCGCATTTCATGCTGTCTGCACCTACACCCAGGCCACTCGCTTCCTTTGCCTTCTTCCTCTTCTTAGTCTTTGGTTATGCATCTCAGTCGGGCGAGGTGGTGCACGTCTGTAATCCCAGCACTCGGGAGGCTGAGGCAGGAGGATCACTGCAAGTTCGCCACCAACCTGGGTTACAAAGTGAGCTCAAGGCCAGACTGTACTGCATAGCAGACCCTGACTCAAAAAGAAAAACAAACAAGCCAAAACAAAAAACAACCCCCCTCAAAACAAAACAACAAACAACAAACAAACCCCTCAAAAACCAAAGACATGCCCCAAACCTAAAAAACACCCAGCATCTGTAGCAAAAAATGGGCAACCAGAAGGAAACAAAGCGCTGGCCCTGAGGGCGCTGTCTCTGGGTGGGGCTGCGCAGACCCCCTGCGGGCCAGGAGCACCACTGTCTCTCCAGGGGTCGGAGGGAGCGGTCTCACGCCGCCAGCCCCGTCCGCAGTTTCAGCTAACAAGGGCGCGCTCACACTCACAGCTTCTCTTGAAAGCTTCTAATTTATCTCATAGCTTCGGGTGCGCCTGAAAGCAGTGCGACCCCGTGCGTCAGGCTCGGGGTCCCAGAAGGTTGAAAACCGGACGAAGGAGATTATTTTTATTCTCCGCCCTTGCCACGCGGTAGCTTTCCTTGACGAGTCTGATCTCTCTGGTCCAGGGTCCACTTCTGCTTTTGCTGGTGCCAAGCTCCGGCTTCAGGGCTGGAAACCGGCGGACCCCGCAGTGCTGAGCGCGAGCGCCTGTGGTTTCCCCTCCCGCCGCCCGAGGGTGCTGCAGGGCGTCCACCCAGCAGCGTGCTAGGAACCGGGGCTCAGAGTCCTCAGGAGCAAAAGAGGACGGCGTTCCTGGAGACTTCATGCCAAGGCTGGCCAAGGGCCCGAGTCCCTGTTGTCTGTCCAGAGTCTTGGAAATTTGTCAGTCTTAGAACGAAATTTAAAACAATGGAGGTCTGGCAGCTCATAGAGGTCAGCTTGTGAGAAGACTGGAAAATGTTATCGCATGAACATTTTCGTTCCAAAAGCGTTACTTTGCCAGAGTCTGACCTTACTGGTCTGTGGCAAAACAGTGTAACTTGTTTTCCGGTTGTGTCCCACGTTCCTTAAGAGTGAGACCCCTTGCTCAGGAAGGAGCCTTGACACACAGAAAGCTGGGAGGTGACCCGAGGCGCCTGTGTCGAGAAGCCGAGCCATGTCCGGGAGGATACAAGAATCTTGCAATTCCTTCTGCTCCTGTGTGTGCACAGACAGATGTACACACGGGCGTGGCTACAGACACACTCACTCAGAGACCTGCAGAGCCATAGAGCCAGGGACATGCACGCTGCCAGGCTGAGATCTGCGGTGTCCTCGGGGTCTCATGTGTTCAGAGACAGGATCTGGGAAGGCGAGTGGACCATACAGGCTCTGGCTTCATCGAATTCATCCATCCAGGGACCATCCTAGGTGGCATTATTGGGAGGTGACCACAATGAGGGGGCGGGGCCTGTCTGCAGAGACGCATAATGGGTGTGACCGGGTCACTGCTTCCTGTCTCTGGTGTCCCCCACATCACTCTTTCCCTCTGTCTGCGCTGCTTCCTGGTGCATGAGGTGAGCAAGTTTCCTCAGCCACTCCCTTCTGTTTTAGGGTTAGGAAAAACAAACACACAAACAAGCAGAGCGAGGATCAATGGAACAGATTAGAAGCTGCAGATACAACTCTAGACGCAGTCACCTTATCTTGAACAAAGTGCCAAACATGTTCACTGGAAGAAAGATAGTCCCTTTAATAAATGGTGCTGGAAAAACTGGCTCTACACCTGGCGAAGATTAAAACCGGACCCACATCTTTCACCATGCATGAAACTAAATTTGATATGCATCAGTGATTTAAATACTAAAAGAGAAACACTAAATCTGATGAAGATAGAATAGGTAAAACTCTTAAAGATATTGACGCAAGCAAAGACTTTGTGAATTCCCTGATCACACAGGAACTATCACAAAGAATCAACAATTGGAATCTCATCACATTAAAAACTTGCACAGCCAAAGTAAGCACCAACAGGATGAAGAGACAACGTGGGAGAAAAAGTTTGCCAGCTGTACCTCCAACCAAAGGTTACTATCGAGAACATACAATAAACTAAAAAAAAAAAAAAAAAAAAATCAGACCTCCCAATTTAGAGACCTAATCCAAAAATGGGCACCTGTAGGTGTAGACTTTTCAGATGAAGAAATACAAACAGCAAACAAATATATGAAGAAATGTTTAACATCACTGGTCATTCAAAAGATGCAAATTAAAACAACGCTGCGATTCCCTCTCACTCGGAAAAATGGTTACTATCAAGAAATCAACCAATAACAAATGCTGGCAGGGCTGTGGGGAAGCAGGACTCCTTCTCCACTGTTGGTGGGAGTGAAGACAGGTGCAGCCACAGTGAAAATCAATGTGGAGACTTCTCAAAAAGTAAGATTGCAGGTCCCATTTGACTCAGCTGTTTCTCTCCTGGGTATTTTCCCAGATGAATTAAAAACATCATACCACAGCAGTATATGAGCACCCATGTTTATAACAACACAATTCGAAATAGCAAAATCTTGGAAACAGCCAAAATGGCCATCAACCAAGGAATGGATAAAAAAGTTGTGTTTTTTTTCATTACACAATGGAATATTAGTCATAAGAAAGGACAAACTGAAGATTTTTATAGGTAAATGAAGGCAATGTGAGACCATAGCCATAGTAAAATGAATCATACTCATAAGTGTAAACATCTTATTGTCTCCCTGGTATGAGAAGCTGGAAGATTAAATAAGATATAAATGTATATTCAGTCTGAAATAATGTCATGTTAGCTTTTCAGAGTTTTTCTGCCTTTTTAAAATTGTTTGAATGACTTTAAGTCTTTTGAATTTTCATATCAATTTTATTTTATTTTATTTGTACCAGGGATTAAATTTATGACCTTGCACTTGCCAGGCAGGCAGGCGCTTGTGCCTCTGAGATAAATCCCAGGTCCCATATCACTTTTAGAAAAGCCTTTCAATTAAAAAAGAAAACCTGGAATTTTCATTAGAATTAGATTATCAGATAAGTTTTTGGAAAATTGTTATCTTGAAGTGTTTCATCTTAAAATGTTTCTTGAAATCTTCAGTCTCTCTGTAATGGTCTCTAGTTTTCTGTATGTAGGTCTTGTGAATTTTGTGGTGAGGTTTATGACTATTGAGTATTTTAATACTCTTGTAACCCATATGCTTGTGTTCGTCACCATTAAGCGGAAGTACAGTTGCTTTTCAATAAACATTTATTAATAATAAAAGAAAAAGAAAGCCGTCTGCTTGAGCAAGGTCAGTCTTTTTGCTCCCTTAAAACCTTCAGTGGGTTGGATGAGGCCCACCGCTGAGTGCAGACAATCTGCTTACTCACCTTTCACCCTCTTCAAAGTTAACCTGATAGGAACGCTCACAGGAAGGCCCAGGAGAATTCTCAACCAGATGGAGGGGGTTAGTGGGAATCAACCCTCCTCCCCTTGCACACTCTCAGGGAGCTTGAAGGTGAATTTCCCCAACCTGGTGGGCAGTGAGCGTCTCCCGCGTGGTTCCCTGAGCAGAGAACCAGATGGGCCTCGGGCCTCTGCCTTGGGAGAGCTGCCACTGTGTACCCAGCACCGCTGTGAAGTCAGGAAGATCCAGACCAGTGGACAATGTGTCCAGGGCTGCCCCTGGACAATCCCTGGGAACGGCAGGAGAGCAGAGAAGCTGCTGGAGAGGTAAACTGGGGCCAGGCTTTAGGGACTTTTTTGATGGTTCTATGGATCAAACTCAGGGTCTTCACCCCAAGCTACATCCCCAGCCCTTTAGAAAATTGTTTATTTTGAGACAGGGTCTCACTAAGTCGCTAAATTGCCCAAGCTGAGCTCGAACTTGCAGCTGTGTCCGAGCCTCCCAGAGCGCTGGGCTTCCAGTCATGTGCCACCACTTTTGGCTCAGATTCTAGATTTGGAACCACGTCCAGGAGTTCAACACGGCAGTGGCTCTAACATGTGCCACTCTGGTGAGGAAAATGCATGACCCTCCTTAGAAAGGGTTGGAGACTTTGAGTCTCTTGTGGGGGATGGAGTTAGGCCTTTCCGAGTTCTTTCCCGGCTGGTTGCGTTTAACTCCCAGGTGCCGTGGTGCCCAAAGCTGCTCTGAATATTTCCTGCTTGATGAGTAAGGAAACCGAGGCTGTGTGAGTTTGGGACACTAAGCTTGCTTTGTGAGAGAGCAGGGAGAGGTGGGCCCTGACAGGTTCTCTGCCCGCAGCCCAGCGTGGGGAGCAGAGGCTCTGAGAGGCGGCCCTGTTGGGGTGCCTGCCCTCGCAGAGCGCTTCTCCTGGGAGTCACTTCCATCCTCTTGTGCACAGCACTGTCCCCCAGGTGCACAGAGGTCTCGGGGACCAGACGACATCAGAGAGCTGCTGAGCCCAAAGCCGTCTTTAAAAATTTTCTTCACTTTCCAGATTCTTCAATATTTTAAATTTTAGTGAGTAATGACCTTCCAAAGCCAAGCCAAGCTGAGGTGGGATCCCTGACCTCTGTCCCTCCTTTTCCAAACGCCAATTAAAGTCTTGGCAATCACAGAGAAAAGACTTTTGGGGAGAGTTTAGCAGAACATAAATAAAACCAAATAATGTCAGGGCCAACGGTTGGGCCAAAAAGTGGTGTAAATTAGTGAGAGTTTGGTCATTTGAGAATCAACTCCAGACTCATCCTTCATTCCAGCCCCTGCTGTGAGATGCGCAGGGTAAAGCAGGGTTTTAAACCGTCTCTCTGTGACATGTTTATGGGCCCCTGGTACACTGTCATTCTCGGTATTTCAAGGTTCTGGTCTGGCTGTCGCACAACAAACCCAGGGCTGCATTCTTTTGCAAATGAAGCTACTCTAAGTCTCTGAAAGCAGCTGGTTGTGTGTTCCAGGGTCTCCCAGCAGCCATGGCGGTGAGGGAAATAGGCAAGACCAGAGCACACTGCCATGTGTGCAGAACCCTGCCTCTCCCTCTGAGTCCCACCTGAACCCAGAACGCTTTCCGCACCCTGGGGAGTTCTGGGAGCACACCCCTGGGCTTTGCGATAGCACCTTTGCTGTTTGCGGTTACCTTAGTGTGTGACATGAAGCCCAGACACAAACCTAAAATATCAGAAGACCTAGAGACAATCGGGCCTTCGTCTTTCGCCCTGGGGATGCGGAGGGTTCCCAGGGAGTGACAGCTCCTTAGAACTCAATACGCAACAGCAGTGGCTGCCTTGTGGGCCCGTTGTCCCAGGTAATTCTGGGCCTTCTCCAGGCCAGGGCTGAGGCTGTGTCTCCATGTGTTCATCTGTCATCTACTCATTTTCTCTCCTTTTTAATCATGGTAAAGCACACACACCATCTACCACTTTTTAAGCCTACAGTTCGGGGCATTTGGTATATTCACATTATTGCCCGTTCATCACCATTGCGCATTTGTACAATTTAACTCATCTTCGCAAGCTGACACCCTGTGCCCCTTTAGCTGATTTACCAGTCTCCCTCCAGTCCTTGAAATCCACCGTTCTATGTTCTGTCTCCGTTCTAAGGTAGTGGGGTAAAGATCTCTTTTTTTTTTCATCCTGCTTTCTAAAGTTCTGCCCTGAGATAAGAACAAAAGCCAGGCAGCAAGTTCCATCTTCAGTGGAGCTTACTTTGCAACTGTGACCTGTACAGTGCCTGGGAAAGGGTGTCGGATGACAGAGGTCAGGCTGGGCCAGGAAGAGAGCCCAGAGAAGGGTCTTGCACCAGAGCAGCTCTCAGACACAGCCAGCCACTGCCAAATCTTCTGCAAGTTATGCTGCAAGTCAGAGGGAGTAACGACAGCCCCTGTGCACTGCAATCTAAAGGAAAGACCGAGAAAAATTTTCACCAAGAAACAGGAGATATGGCACACAGAGAAAAAACCCCTGCACTTTTTGAGCATTTACCTTGTGTCAGGTGTTTGCCTAAGCACTGTAGATGACCACTGCCAAAGGAGATGATCAGAGAAGGAAGATAAGGGGAAGAACTGGAGATTCCAACAGGCCACAAGCCGCATTTCTGTTACACGGTGGCTAACTACAGATCTATGCATGCTCACACACACTGGTGTGCGCCCACCCAACAAGCACACGCACACACAACCTGAGGTGCTTAAAGCTTTGTTTTATCCTAGGAAATCGCCATCCTGGCCATTCTGCAATTTGTGCCTGATCAAGTGACTGACCCAGAAGAGACTCGGTTTATTACAAGAATTTAATTCCAATAACAACAACAGCAAAAACCCACACGGCCTCTAATAAAGTTACTACGGGCATAAAGGAGGAAAGGAAGGGGAGAAACAGTTGGCAGATGAAGGCCACGCCTCTGGAATCATCTCCTTAAAATGGTACCGTCGGGATGCGAGTTCAAGTGAGAAAAGTTTAAATCAGACAAGGAGGTGAAAATAAGACTGGAAGCTCTCGGCAAAAAGACAAAACCATATCATTTCAGAAAGGAAACCAGCACCAGAGCCAGGATCAGCAGAAACCGTGGTGAGCACTGGTGATGAGACCCTGAGAACAACACGCAGAGCCAATGAGGCAGAGCACCAAGCAGTAGATGCCACCGTGGAGGAAGGGATGCCCGTCAGACTGCTAGAGGAATATGCCAAACTGTCACCCACGGACTGTGACAGTGTGCCCGACACAGAAGAGACTGAGAAACTGAGGGACGGGCACAATTAAAGAGAAGCTTCTTTGTGTGTCCCGGTCAGTAAAACCAAATCACAGAGACCCGAGATTTGTATGGGAAGAATCAGCCACACTCGTGCTTCCCAAGGCGTTCGATTTGGGGAGAAATCAGAGCAAACTCGTACTCAGAAAGTTGCTTACACCTTGCAAGAGCAGGGGTGCCAAGCTGGTGACCCTTCCCGAAAAAATCTATGGAAGGGGACCATGGAATGAGACAGAAAGTGGGCTGGGAGCACTGAGGAGGTTTCAATGTAGGAATGAGACAGACTCCCGCAGATGAGGGCAGCATAAGGCATATTAACACGAGGATGTTATGAATACGGTGATGCACGGTGGAGCAGGAGGGAGGAGACGGAGAGGTGCGGCTGCAGGTGCTAGAACAGGCAGTTCTCTCCTCTCTAGTGTGGAGTTTAGAAAGAAGGCGTAAAACTGACAAACGGTACAGATCTGTGGGATCTGGGAATGGGGGAGACGGGAGGGTGAGGAGGGGAAGGTGCGGTGTGTGTACATACTCACCTCCCAGGATGAATGCAGTTACTATGTATCGGAAATATCTACTAATAGAAAGTAAGTTAAGAAATTCTATTATGTTGAAAAGTAAATGGCAAATAAAATGTCTCTTCCCAAAAAGAAAGTGTAAAATACTAGAAAGAGTAAGGATAAAAAAAAAGCTAAAATGATTGAAGGCAAAAAAGGAAGAAATGAGAAATATCCTAATTTCATACTGACTTTAAAGAAAGGATTAAATATGTTATATAGAGTTTTTTATGTTTCATAAAATAACTAAAAAATAATATATAAGAATTCCAAGTTAGATAAAATAGCATGGAAAATAAAAATCACACTCAGAGAACATACAGTGACAAATTTAAGGGGGAAAATGGAAAAGAAGAAACATAAAAAAATCAGTTGTGTGTAATCCCGGCACTCTGGGAGGCTGAGGCAGGAGAACTTTAAGTTCAAGCTCAGATCAGACAATTTAGTGACTGAGTGAGATCCTGCCTCAAAATAAAAAATAAAAAAGCACTGAGCATTTGGCTTAGAGTGGCGGCTCTGGATTTAACCCCCATCAGTCAAACAAAACAAAAACAAAAATAAAAACAAGAACAAAGCAGAACAAAACAACGAAATTCAGAGAACCTTCCTATTCCACTCTGGATGCACACACAGAGGAACTGCAGAGGAATTTGCACACCTGTGTGCACAGCAGCATCACTCACATCATTAAGAGTGGACGCTGCCCCGTGTGCACTGATAGACGCATGAATGGGCAGAACACGCACTGCCCCTGAAGGCCAGGCCCAGCGCCACGACACCGAGAGCAGGAGGGAGCTGGCTGTGCAGAGCCCGTAGAGAAGAGACTGAGAAGCTGGAGCTTCACGGGGAGAAGGCTTAGTTTGGGGAGATGAGAATTCTGCAGCACAGTAGGATGGTGGCTAAGCTTCTGAAACACATACTTAAAACAGCCAAGATAATACAATTAGCAGTAGCTGCTTTTCAACCACAAGAAAAAGTTTTTTTTTTTTTTAATTTATAATCAACCCAGGAATCATAACATATGATGAGGGAAGACCCAGAACAACCTAAGATTTTGGAGTAAAAAATAAAAATTGTTAAATATAAACTAGGTTATCAGGGAGATAAACCAGAAACTAGTAACTATGAGTAGAAGATGTAAATCTTCCCTGTTTGTACTGTACATATGCAAATTGCACAGCATGTATGCTTTCAAATATACTCAGACATATTTAAGATAAACAATAGAAAGCTAGGGAAGTATGATCCTTATTAATTAGCATGAACTGATAAATTAGTTTTTACTAACCATTGAGCATAGGCTCTCTGTGCCAACTGTACTCATCAAAATAATTAAAAATAACATTTCATCAAAAAGTATATAAAATGGTAGGGTTACAAAGATAGTGTTCTTGGATTCCTGGGATCCTAAGCACGAGTTTTTGTGGCATGGTGCACATGGCCAGGGCGCGTGTGATGCTGACCCATGCAGGTGTGACGGCCACCCAGGGGAGGAAGGCCACGCTGATGAAGGCATAGCTCTCCCGAGGGAAGAGATGAGTCGAATTGTAAGGTGGTTCTGACTGGTAAAAGAAATTCTCTCAACCCATGGAGTTTTAACTTGTTTCCCATGAATGTAGTGAAGCTGTGCTAGATAGCTATAGCTTAATAGATTCTTATTGTCAGAAAGTATTTATTCTCTAGCTTCTTTATACCTGTGTTATGACTTACTTTAAAGGCTGTTCATTGTATTTTTGACTTTCCTTTTTATGCCATAAGGTCTCTGTGGCCTGTGTGAGTTTGCACTTCAGACTGTGTGACTGGGAATATCTTATGGATATTTATCTGGAACAGTCTCTGCATCTGTCTAAGACAAATCTATCATCTGCTTGTCCCTCTACCTGTCTGTTTGTCTATCTATCTATCTATCATCTATTTATTATTACCTATCATCTAGTTATTTATTTTAGAAGTTTTATTGAGGCATACTTGACAAATAATCGTATACATTTAAGGTGTACTATATGATGCTTGATACCTGTATACATTGTGAAACAATTACCACAATAAAGCTATTTAAAACATCTCGTATCTCCTGTAGTTAACTTCGTGTGTGTGTTTATGTGGTGAGAACATTTAAGATCTACTCTTTTACCAAATTTCAAGTACACATTACAATCTTATAACAATAGTCACCATGCTGTACCTTAGTTTTGCACTTTAGGTGTCCAGAATTTATTCATCTTGCATAACTGAAACTGCTCTTGGACCCACAAAGGGCATGTGGGGAGAAGTTGGTCAGAGGGTGCAGCACATCTATTTAAATCATTCAACAAAAGACATTAAGGGCCTTATATGTGATTGTACATCATACCACGAAGCTCTTATGGTGAATATTTGAGTAGAGGCTCAGCTTTTAAGCAATTGCTGCAGGTATTTTAGCATAGACTGCATGGGCAAGACCTCAAATATGTATTTGAGAAACTACACCTGTCTTCTTGTAGTGAAGATGTTTGTAGTTTAATTTCCTGCTTTTCACTGTGCAAAGGGCAGTGTTTCACACCAGACATTGCACAAAGGCAATGCATTTTTTTAGTTGAATTAAATAAACTGGAAAATTGCTCAAACCAGATAATTTAAAACTTGAAGAAGTGCATTTGATCAAATAAACCAAAAAGGTGCCCACTTACAAATATAAATCCATGGTACTCAACATATTTATGCAGATTTCTCAATGCTTATGGTATTACTGAAATGATAATTGAACTTGATTCACCTAGAATTATTATTCCAATTCCATTTTGTGTGGATTCTATCTGTTTACAATGGAAAACAGAATAGATGCTTTCCTGAACAGTGTCAGCAAATAGTGGTGGATTCATACATTATACTCTCAATGCTGTTTACATAGGAGAAATATACAGGGCAGCTGAGGTGGTCAGATTGAAAACATAATTCAGTCAGGATTTTGCTGCTGTTGGAAACCTTCAGAGCCCCTTGAATAGCGTCTCAGGACTGAATTACAGCCTCAGTAGCTCACTGAATTGCATACATTGTCATTCTGATGCAGCCTTACTGGTCCACAGACTGAGGAAGAGTTTCTCCTGACTAGAGCTGCAAAATTTACTTACTTGTCACCACCAAAGAGAATTATTGTAGTCAGACAAGCAAATGTTTACTGAGAGATTTAAGTGAATATCAAAATAAAAGGGGCCTATCATTGTGAATTTCACTGGTCTAAGAACATGGGTTCCATTCTACTGTTCCTATTGCCTCGGAATTATGAATACAATAAATTATTAAAATATATTAATTCAGATTTCAATCACATTAATGCTCAGTCAGCCTTTCATTAATAATGGCATATCAGATGAAATGCAAATGAGAAGCAACATTAATCAAGAATTAACAAACTTTCTTTGCAAAAATACTTCTAGAAATTTAGCTAATTAATTCCAACCCATTCATTCAGCTAACAAAATATTTTTTTTAGAGGTCTATTGTAATAACTAGATGCTAAGAAAGCTTATTAAGGGTATAAAAGATGCTGCCTTGGAGGTGGAGCCTAGACTGATCATTACCATAGAGAGACATTTTATAGTTCAAATCACCAGAGAAAGGAAGAGGAATGGGAAGGATAAGAGGTTAGATCCTGATGGCCCCTCTTCAATAGGCTGTGACATCAGAGGAATGTGCCATCAGTCCCATGGAGGGTTCATGGCTCTGTTTCTCCTTAATGTTGATTTCTAGGAGTATTCTCCTCTGATTGGGTGTGCAAAGGTGGTTCCTTCCTGAGAAGAGATGCTTAATTTCTAGGCTTTGGTGATAATTAGAATAACAGAACATAACAAAACATGAACAAAAAGGAAAGCCAAGCCAAGGCCTCACTGCAGCTTACAAGCTGCCCTTTGATTAGATTTAATCAGAAGTGTCATCCTGTAAAAGACTGGAGATGAGGAACTGGGAACAAGTAGGCTCTGTGAATGGGAAATAGAATGGCTTTCCAAAGCACAGCGGTAGGATTTTAAACCAGTTAAAATGAGAAAGAAGGTTTTCAGGCAGGTGCTGGGCCAAGCAACGCTGGTACTGAGTCTAGGGAAATGCTGAGGACACAAGCACGGGCAAAGGAAAAGGCAGAGACAGTACCACGGGCTGCAGTGAGGTCTTACAAGACAGCTTTCCAAGAAAAAGGGACCAAGGAAGGAGAACTCATGTTCCAATTTGTGATTTACCCGAAAAAATACATAAAGATAGCACTACCTTGAAAAATAATACTTCAAAGCTCACACAACTCAGATGTCTCACTTGGAGCATTAAACGTATCTTGTGCAGCAAATAATTGGATTTATGAGTTTGTTTTCTCTTTGAACAAATAACCAACTCTCTACTTTTCCACCAAACGACTTTGGGGAGGTAGTGAAATTGTGCTAAGACTTTCTATGGTTTGTGTAGCTGGCTGCATTGATATTCCAGCTGTCAATGTGTTACACGCGCAAACACATACCGCAGAGAGGCTGTGTCTGATAAGGAAGGCTAAGCTTCGCAGGGTAGTGACAACGAACCTGGTTTCTTTCTCCCTGTACTGTGTGTCCATCCTGGTAGGCTGGCTTTGAGTTTCTGTCCTTCGTGTTCGTCACCTGTTGACCCTTTTAAACCCCCGATTAAGGGCCTGGGAAAAGAGAAAGGGGTGAACCACAGCTCCTGCCTACAAGGTGATACTGTTCCATTCATTGTCATTTAATTGGCAAATCATACAGCCATGTCTGAGTTCAGATGTGCCGGCACCCTGGAATGAGAGGACAGAAGGCTGGTGAGAGCCACGCCGCTGGTGTTCCTGGGACCTCCTGCTCCCGTTAGCTACACTGCAAGCATGAAGGGATGATAGCCCCAAAACTGTCTTTCAGTAGCCTGGTAAATCCTCCTAATCAGGGTATGGTGACATCTCAGGTCTGTGTGTCATCATGGTGTCACTGAATCTCTTCAGAGCCTCCAGCTATGGGTCCAAATGGAGAGAGAGCATGCTGATGGGAGTGGGCTGCTTCTCAACTCTGCATTTATGGTGGAGTCTCACGGTGTTGGGGAGAGCGCCACAGGGGCAGGAACAGGTACCAGGGCGCTGTCCTGACCCCACTCGCCCTCTGCCAAGCCCCGAGCACTTTCTGAGCTGAAGGAAGACACCCCCTTCTCCGCAGCACAGCCCCACCAAGGCGGCACATTCTTGAGTGGAATTCCACTTGAATAAACAGGAGGAGCTGCCCTAACCTTTTAGTAACAGTGGCAGCAGGTTGTTAAATGACTTGAATTGTCCAGTGGCTCACGCATCTTTTATTTGAAGAGCAATTTTCCCCTTTAGTAATTTTTGCCCTGAGCTTCTGGCGATTTTTGCAGCTCCTCTTATTTATTTTTGTCCTTGTTCTCAGCCCACAGATATTGTCATCGCTGAGTTAAACTCCCAGTCTAGAAATCTGGGCCAAAATTATGCTTTCGCTTTTTACTTTTTAATGTAGCTTCAGAGCTGTTTATTATTTCAACATCTTTTGCTAAGACACTAAGTGTTTGGGGAAAAAATAGCCCTTAAATCAAATCAGTTTTAAAGTAGGTCAGTTTCAGTGCTACTGTAATTGCATTTGACATTTTGCTTTAAACAAAGTCACACATTACTAACAATTTAAATAAACCTTACTCTTTGGAGATGGGGTTGAAAAATGAACTCGTCCCGGCGTGCGGATGGGGTTTGCTTCGCAAGCTGAAACTGTGATAGAAAGAGGATGGGAAGGGATTTATAAAAATGGGACACTGATCTCTAGCAGCTGGTCAAATGGGTTGGTTTCCTTTCGTTCAGCTGCGAGACGGTGCTAGGATCCTTGCAGCCAGGGAGAATTCCCTGCTTCGTCAACTCCTCCTCACTCTTCTTCAGAGTTTATTTCCCTCCATCAACTAATCCTCCCAAGCACTCCTTTCCAAAATCAGTATTTGATATAGTTTGAGATGTCTATAGTATCTCTCTATATCTTGACAGATATGTGTAAAACTCTTGGGTCAGACGCTTTGTACCCTTTCGCCTTTGCCGAGAGAAGCGAGTGTCTCTCTTCTCTTATGTTTTGGTGGAGGAGCACCTCAACTAGATTTATGTTCTCCTGCTTTTGTGGTTTTCCCACTCTACCTTCCAGCAGCCTCCTGCATATTTGTAGATCCTTCTCTTTTAAATATTAGCATGAGTTTGTAAAAAAAAGAGAAAAAATCCTGAAGGATACTGCTAAGCACATTCTAAGCATTGAACTTGTATATGTTAAAATGTTTGCTTTCAGTTTTCTCTTTGCTGTTTGTATTTCCCCCCCGTGTACTTTGGATTCTCCCCTAGCAGGTTATTTATTCAGATGATGGTGCTCGTCTCCCCGTTATCTTACCATTCTCGTCTCTCCATCCTTTTCCTCTGCTTTCCAAGTTTATTCTCCGGGTGACTGACTCCGTTATTTAGTGTTACGCTAGACACAGATCCAGGTATTTTACTTCTATTTTTAGTTTGGGCCCTAAATTCAATTGTTCTAGTTAGGCAGGGAGCGAATTCAGATGTGTTGCTGGGAAAGGCGTTTGCTGACTCTGTTCTTATTGTGCTGTGTGTGTATTTCAAGTCTCCATCATCTCCTCCCCCTTATGACTCTGTGTTTCTCCTTCGTGGAAGTCGTGTGTGGTCACTGAGAGTACTGGAAGGTGTCCTGGAGGTCCCTCTGTCTCCCTGGAGATCGCATCCACAGGTGACTTCTTGCTCTGTTCCCTAACCTTTGACACACACATGGTTTTCCAGAAAATCTTGTTTCTTCACTCCTAGTTCATCCCCAAGCAGAGAAAGGCATGAGAAGAAGCGGTATCTGCCCACAGTAGGGTGAGGGGCCAGCTTCGAGGCCTTGCTCTGCGTGCAGCCTCGTCCTGTCTCTCCATTTGTCCATTCTTTGGGCTTTACGAGGTCTCTTTCTCTTGTGGGCAGCGTCTCATTTTTAACCCCACTTTTTGGCTCTGTATTTCTTTGCCGTACCAGGGATCAAACTCATGACCTTGTGCTTGCCAGGCAGGTGCTTATGCCACTGGGCTAAATCCCCAGCCCTCTGTATTTCTTTGAGACAAAGTTAAAATCATATCTTAAACTGTATTTTCAAGTAAAATGCTAGCAAGATAAGGGTGCTGCCGTTGCTGGTGATGGGGACAGTGGATTTGCTGATGGTGTTGATTTCTGCTGATACTGGTGACAGCACTGGTGTTAGCACTGGTGATACTGGTGGCTGTGATGATGGTATTGGTAGTGGGGTGGTGGTCAGCACTTTGACCTCACCCATTTCTCAGGGCGGGATCCAGGAGCAGAAAAAGTTGGTTCCCTGTGCACATATCAATGGCGTATGTTCCAGGAATCTAAGAAACTGCCAGATGAATTTCTCAAGGAAGATAGATTCAGGGCTTAGCTGTATGTAGTGCTGCTTGCACGCATCCCACAGCCAGTAAAATTATGCTCACTTATCATTGCTTTGCATTTGCAACCTCGTGCTCTGACTTTTCTCAAGCCCCTCCCATCGAGGAGCACACTCAGGAAGATAAAATGGGCTCTTTATCTGTCTCCCCTCCAACTCTCCAGGGGAATTTCTCTTGATTTTGTTCCAGGAATGATAATATGTCTCCCAAGAAGTGAGTTTGGTTTTATCTTCCATACAGCCGTGGGCTGGCACTGGGTTTCCTGGTTTTAGCCTCTGTTGCCAGCTTGGAGCCTCACGTGAGCCATGCTTGCCTCCCAGGGATGCGGGGTCCTTTGTCTATTTCTTCTGTTCTCTACTCCCCACTTTTCTCTGATTTCATCACTCGCTTTATTCTTTTTTAAAGCCAACAAATTTTAAACTATTTTTATTTTATTAGTACGTGTTTGCAGTACCTGTAGTTTACAGTCATCTGGGGAGTTGGTGCATGTATATTCTACAGCCTGTTTCTTTTCTTAATCTCCTTGTCCATTTCCCTACCAATGTCTCAGTTCTGTCATTCTTATATGGCACCATCATTATACCTCACATTTTCTTTGTCTAATCCTCTTTGATAGGCATACAGCCTGCTTCCAGGACTTAGCTATTTCAAATTGTACTGCTATAAACATTGGCATGGAACTTAGCAGAAGCCTGCATCAGGGGTGAGCTGCCCCGAACCTCCACCGTGGGCCCTCCCTGCCTCCGGGAACTTAGCAGAAGCCTGCATCAGGGGTGAGCTGCCCAGAACCTCCACCGTGGGCCCTCCCTGCCTCCGGGAACTTAGCAGAAGCCTGCATCAGGGGTGAGCTGCCCAGAACCTCCACCGTGGGCCC